>CAUYON010159074.1:0-20697 GCA_963573935.1 Arctocebus calabarensis | reverse complement strand
TTCTGAACAGCATAGCTCTAAAGCAGGGGTCCTCAAACTTTTTAAACAGGGGGCCAGTTCACTGTCCTTCAGACTGTTGGCGGGCTGGACTATAGTTAAAAAAAAAAATATGAACAAATTCCTATGCACACTGCACATATCTTATTTTGAAGTAAAAAAAAACAAAAAGGGAACAAATACAATATTTAAAATGAAGACCAAATAAAGTTTAATCAATAAACTTACCAGTATTTCAGTGGGAACTATGGGCCTGCTTTTGGCTAATGAGATGGTCAATGTCCAGTTCCATATTTGTCACTGCTAGTCATAACAAGTGATGCAAATGTGCATCAGTTAGTCTAGATTTGGTTGGAGATTTCAGATGTTTCACTCTGGGAAAAGTCTGTTCACAGATATAAGTGCTGCCAAAGATGGTTGCCATTTTGAGTGCATGGTTCCTGAGATTTGGATATGTCTCAGAGAGGAAAGAAGCATAGAAATTAGGAAGGCTGCTTGACTTGAATGCGTCTTTCAGAGAATCACAATTCTGTAGTTCAGCCAGTTCCATTTGGTAAATTGTATCCACATTTTTTTTTTTATTTCAAGATACTTTATTCTTAAAATAGGTCACAACACTAAGCTTTTGGCCCATTCTGCCACTGTACAAGCTACAAATGCTTACCGAGCAGCCGAGGGGTGCTCTTTCATAGCATGTTTGAAAAGTGAATAAAAATCCATATGAAACAAATATTCAAGTAGTTTCCATAGGAACACAGATAAATGTGACCCCATCTCCTAAACTTACATATTGCTGCATCAGTGCCAACCCTACTCTTACAAAGACATTTCAAAACTAGCAATAATTAAGTTAAATTGTCTCCCAAATCCCTTAATTCAAGCTAAACTCGTAATTAACAGCTACAGAATGATATCTACACATTAATACTAGCTGAAGTATAAGTTGCTGGGTGACGTTTCATTCCACTTTCCCAAGCACAAGACACAGGCAGAGTGCCAACATCCTGCTCGTCTACTTTGGGTAGGTAGCTGGGGTTCTGGATATGCTGCACGAGTTGTCACACCATTCCTGACATCACATAGTAGATAGTTGGCCTCTAGAATCCACTGAAAGTAGAAGCAGCAGCTACAGGGTAAGCACTCATATTTTCAAAGAGCATCCAGTCACCCACATGCATTTCTGGCAGGTTGCAGCACTCAACTATCCAGTCAAGACCATCACATGTTTGTTCCCATATGCTAGATGAATAATACTTCTCATCTGGTTTAGGTCTGTTTTGCAGAAGAGGCTCTACTTGAGCATGATCATAAAGGATGCAATTAAATGATCCATATACTCCACCATTGATGTAATATGTAAAGGTTTGTTCACTGGACTCATCTTCTTCATTAGAGCCTGTCTGTTTCTTTAACATAATTTTTTTTGGCAATGATATTAACTGCAAGTGTGAAGGCTGATGCAACATAATATCCACCTGGCTCAGCTAAGATTCTTACTCCAGGGTCTGATGGAAAGTACTTGTCCAGTGCTGGGTTGATTACACCAATGATCTCTTCAAATTTAAGCTTCACATCCTCAGATTCAGGAACACCACCACCAATATCAAGCAGTACATGCTGAAACCAACCTCAGCTCCCAAGTCAAAGAAACCACGGGCATCAGAGATTGCCTGCACAAAGGTCTCAGGGTCATTAGAGTCACTTCCTACGTGGAAGCTGACACCAATGACAACAATATTTAGCTCTTTGGCCTGTACCAAAAGAAGTCTGCTGGTTTTGAGTGTGGTACCAAATTTAACACTCAGTTGACATTCTGCTTTGGAATCCTCAGCGGCAATCTGCAAAACCAACTTGGCCTTTGGATGTGTTCTGGCAACTTTCATCAACTCAACCTCACTGTCAAGTCATCATCTGGACCCCATTATTGGTGGCATACTTTATTTGAGACACTTGTTTACAAGGATTTGCATAGATAATCCTCTCTGGAGGCACCCTGAGACTTTGTACCAATTGTATTTCAGTCTTGCTAGCACAGTCAAATCTTGTTTGAGCGACATTGAGAGTCTTCACAATGGCTGTACTGTCATTACATTTGACTGCATAAAAGGGAGTGACATGAGGAAGAGCTGTTAGCCATCTTCGGTGTTTCTTCAGAACATCTCCAAGGTCTGCTACATAGAAGGTATCCTTATCATCAGAGGAAATTTCATTGATTTTTTGGTCCAGAATGTCCTTGGCAGTAAAACCTTCATCAAGCAAGTGGCAGTCAAATGCTTCATTACTAATGTTGTTCATGGTTTCTTGGTATTTCTTTGAAAAACTAAGAAATGGAATTTAAAGAAGTACTTCCAGCTTCTCACAAAGGCAAATCTCCAAGAATTCTGAATCCCACTGTGTGTGTCATCTGAGCAATAGTGGAAACATTCTTAGAGAATCCAGGTGCCCCAAGCCAGCCCCATCCAGTGCAGAGCCAGAGTCAGAGCTGGAGCTGTAGGAGTGCTCTGCCTCCGCCCGCTGCACCCGGGAGCGCTTGGCTCCCGCCTGACGTAGACACTGTCCAGAGGTAGTGCCGGAGCAGCTGGCAGAGGTGTGGCTGGGGTGGCGACTTCAGGGATTGACCTCTACATTTTCAATGTCAATAGAAAATGGGTTATAGAAAAGCTGTATGTCCTGTTCATCTCTAAATCGAAATTGGAACTCGGTTTGCAACTTTCCCAGTGAATCCACACATATTTTGTTTGGAAATGTAACCAATGGTTTTTCCACTAACAGATTTTGTGGGCCTGGGATGAATCTGCTGCTAAACAGGACAGGCAGTGGAGGCAAAAACACCTGGCGGGCCGGATGAATGTCCTCGGCAGGCCGAGGCATGTGGCCTGTGGGCCGAAGTTTGAGGACCCCTGCTCTAAAGGGTTATTTTGCTTTGTGCTTCTAAAACTAAAGGTAGTATAAAAAAAAATCTAAATTTTCTTTTGAAGAAAGTCTAGTTACTGAATCTTGAGACCTTCTATCTATCAACCATGTGTTGTAACTGTATTTCAAGTCATGTAGTTTTTAAAATTGTCAAAAAGAATATACACAAAATTTGAGGACAGGTTTCCTGATTTCTAAGATTATGGGAATAAACTATACTGGTTGAGCTATCTCTCCTTTGCTGTTCTTTTTTTTTTTTTTTTTTATCAATTTAGGGAGACTTTTATTTTATCTGTAACTTTACCCATATTGTGTTATTGCACTTAGGATATCACATGTCTAAACACATTAGCAAAGAACATTTCAATCAATTAGCCCCCAAATCATTTACTGTCACCTAGAAGAGGATAAGAGTCTAGGATAAAAATGACCCCCCCCAACATACATACACAAAGTTTCCACGTGATATAGGGAAAAAGTCAAAGTAAGACTACATTTTTTTTTTTCTTTGAGACAGAGACTCACTCTGCCACCTGGCTAGAGTGCAGTGTTATCACCATAGCTCCTCACTGCAACCTCAAACTCCTGAGCCCAAGCACTCCTTCTGGCTTCAGCCTCCCAGGTAGCTGGGACTACAGGCACATGCCATCATGCCCAACTACATTTTCTAATTTTGTAGAGCAAGGATCTTCCTCATGATCAGGCTGGTCTTAAACTCCTGAGCTCAAGCAATCCTCCAGCAATGGCCTCCCAATGTGCTAGCATTATAGGCCTGAGACACCAGGGTAGACTGCTATCATTTTAATATGGGAGGGTGAATGGTGGGATCACACCTATAGTGCATAATGTAAGGGTACTTTTTGGATCTATTAGGGATAGAGTATAAGTGTCTTAACACAATAATTAAGTAAACGAGATGAGGTATATATTAACCAGTGTGATGTAAGCATTCCTAATTCTACATGAAATCAGCACATTGTACCCTATAAATGCTTTAATGTATACATGATCTGTGTGTTTATGATTTAATAACAAAACAAAAAAACACTATAAGAATTGCATATTGGATATCGAATGTCATTATAACGTCCTTTGCTATTCTTAAGTTAGTTTTTGTCTAACATTTATTTGTTCACTCTTGTAATCTAGGCCCTGTGTGGAAGTTTAAGACAGCTGACATAAATCAGAACAGGTTGCATTATATATATACACAATCTGATGTGCTCCTGCAGACAACGTGTAGTGGAATAGGTAAAAATCATTCTAATTGTGGTCAAATTAGAGTTCTGCAACCCCTGGGCAACTTGTTTCTGGCCTTTTTTTTCTTTTTAACCCATAAGTACATTTGTCTCAAGGCTGTCTTAAGTCTCCAGTGCTGTGGTCTGATTGGTGTATTCCATTATGTAGACGAGGAATCAGAGGTCCCCACTGACCTAAAGCAGAACATAAGTCATTCTTTCATAATGAAAGCCACCAAACAGCTTTCTGTGTGTTCCCTGCCATGTGTTAAGTGCTTTTCCTGAATCCTTTCCTCACTATCATCCTGATGATAGGTAACTTCTACTCTGAACCTCATTTTCCAGATGAGAAAACTGAGGTGACTGTGTTGAAATGTTGCAAAACTAAGGTTTGAATCCAGGCAGCTGGATATCAAGAACTTTGCGCCCAACTCAGGCATCATGCCACACTGCGTTGGCAAAAATTGGGTGAAGAAATTCCCATGGTGGAAGTATTTCCATCTTGTAATGAACTTGACCCATTAAATTGAAGGTATTTACACAAAATTCTTTTTAATATTTGAATGGACAGCTTAAAAGAAAATGAATGTGTGAATACAAATAAATTTTCAAAGAATACCTCTTTCCCTGGCAGCAGTGTCCTAGAGGTAGCGGGTTTTAAAAATGAGTCTCCCACCAAAGGGCTGACATCTTCAGGGGTCTAATTTATTCTGAATTGTCCTCAATTGCTTTCTATTTGAGAAGATGGCAACACTCCCAATGGTGTCAAAATAGGCCATATCATGGGTGGTTTAGCAAATAAAGTCTATTAAACACAGAAATCAACAGTGGAAAAGTGACAATGTAGTATTACTAGCTAACATTAATTAAATACTCAGTATGAGCCAAATATTTGTGTTAAGCACTTTATGTGACTAGTTACACATTTTAAAAATATTTTATCTTAGAAATATTCATATATGATGTAAATATTAATGTGATACACTATGACATAAATACTACTGTCATACCCTATGACGTAAATACTACTGTCATACCCTTGCCAGAGACAAGAAAATGAAGCACAGATCTGACCCAAGGTCATTCAAGGGGTATATGATGGAGCAGGCATTTAAACCAAGGCAGTTCACACCTGCTAGGCTGGGCTTTCTCTGCGTCAGGAATCCTCAATTATGGACAAAACGCCTGCATAGAAAAACAAAGGCCTGCCCTCATATGGCTTGGATTAGCAAATGTATTTTTATTTTTGTGTTTTTCACAAGAGTTTGCCCCAGGAAAAAAAGAGATAAAAAATCTAATTATAAAGATGAATGAGATTCACACCCAACTAACATGAGGAAATAAGGACATCTGGGCTCTGAAAGGTGAATTCACTTGTTATATATAACAGAATGCTTCAAGTTATTAGAGATTTGAATATTAACATCTTTTCATTCTTTTTTTTTTTTTTTTTTTTTTGAGGCAGAGTCCACTACATCACCCTTGGTAGAGTGCTGTGGCATTGCAGCTCATAGCAACCTCGAACTCTTGGGCTCAAGTGATTCTCTTGCCTCAGCCTCCTAAGTAGCTGGGACTACAGGCACCTACCACAACACCTGGCTATTTTTTATTGCAATTGTCATTGTTGGTTAGCTGGTTCAAGCCGGGTTGGAACCTGCCAACTTCAGTGTATGTGACTGGCGTCATAACCACTGTACTACAGGGGCTGAGCCCAGTCTTTTAAGTTTTTTAAGTAAAATCCTTTCCTACATATGATTGGGAGGCTGTCAGGAAATAAGAGGAGAGAATAAGAAAAAATAAGAGAAAATTTAGGTTCCCATCCTGATTTTGATATAAAAACAAACAAAAAAATCTATTAAATAGTTGACTTGGATTTCAGGGACACTTTTTGGTGTGATCCATCTGTTTAGAGACTCCATAATCATATGAAAGGGGCTAAAATCAACTAGGAGGGAAACAGCAGACATAACAATTTCTCCCACCCCCCCCCGAAACTAACCTAGCAGTTTTCAACCTGTGGGTTGCGACCCACATAAACTGTATTAAAGGGTCGTGGCATTAGGAAGGTTGAGAACCACTTCAATAATCTATTTTATTGAATAAGAACTATGTTGACAAAATTTCCTTTCAGACTTGGAAGACAGTAATGCAATAACAACAAGAACAGTGAAACACTGTAGGTCCATCCAGAGCAGAGCTGTGGGACTAGAACTTCATGGATGCTTAAATCTAGCTCCTGTGAGTATGCCAGGATCTTAGAAGTTAACATGAAACAACTTGAATTTTCTCTGACTTTCTCAGTGAAGTCCAGAAATGTAGTGTAACTCCCAAACCAGCCAGTTATATATCTAGATGCACTTATTTACTTATGAAAAATACTGTAAAAAATCAAAACAGTCCTTGTAGAAAAAACAAAAAAATCAAGGACGGTAGGATTTGTGTAGATTAAGCCAGAAGCAGTTTAATATTTAATAGTTCTCTAAGAAGATGTCCTACCTAAAGAATAATATAGATTAATTCAAGCAATCATTTGATGTTATATTGTAAGAGGAGTAAATGTAATGATGATCTCCTAATTTCAATTGCCTTTCCCACCATGTTTGATGATGTCTGCATGGTTTATGTTCCCAAATGTGGGACCCCATAAATGATAGTGACCCAGCAAAGGCTGACCTTGCGGTTGCATTAGACTGTGTACACAGTCAAAATGATATCTTTTCTTTCTTTTTTTTTTTTTATTGAGACAGTCTCACTCTATTGACCTGGGTTGTCATAACTCATAGCTCAAAGCAACCTCAAACTCTTGGGCTCAAGCAATGCTCTTGTCTCTCAGCCTTCCAAGTAGCTGGAAGTAGAGGTGTCTGCCACAATGCCTGGCTAGTTTTTCTATTTTTAGTAGAGGTGGGGTGTCATTCTTGCTCAGCCTGGTCTTGAACTCCTGAGCTCAGGCAATCCACTCGCCTCAGCTTGCCAGAGAGCTAGGATTACAAGCCGCCATGCCCAGCCATGATTTCTTAATAAAAGGAAAACATTTTGATACATTAAAACAAAGACTTGTATGGGCCATGAATGGAATTATCACCCCTAATAGTGCCTTAGATAGCTGTATTTCATTGTTATGTTATTCCTCATAACCTTAGTGGAAATGCTCTACATGAGTAGGCACCGAAAACCCTAATTAAAAACAAACACTGCTTTATTTAACAAAGTTTAATTTGACAGGCTGAGGCATCTAAAGTGTGATATACTTTTTAGCAGTAGTATCGCCTCCCCCCAATTTTTTTGCAGCAGAACAACCATCAAATGACAGTTGCAGTTACGTGTGAGGTACATAAAATAATAAATACAAATTTGTGTGTATAGATTATTTAATTTATTGGATTCTTTGTGGCCATTTCTAAATTGGTATCTCCTCCAATGTAAACAACATTTACATAGAAGTAATATTATTAAGAACTTCAAGTCCACTCAGAAACAGAATGGAATCTTGAATTGAAATAAGGCATAATAATTTATCTCTTTGCATTTTGAATGCAAAATGCTAGAATTATGGCTAGCTCAACAACAAAGAACCATAAATGTCCTGAAGGTATTTCAACATCAGTTTATAAATAATAAATCAAGAAGCCTGGGATAAATTCAGAAAAGTTCAATATAAGATCTAGTTCTGCCATATAGGCAAGTCAAACAGTAACTTAGTTTCCTCTTATAAATTAGAAACAATAATAATCTTTCCATTGACTCATTAGAGGATTAAGAAAAAGTCAGATTATGCAGATTAAGTTCCTTTTCAAATTATAATATGTATACAACAGATACAAGATGCCATTATTTTGTATATTTCAATGAAGAATAGAACCAGTATCTGTAGCTTCTAACAAAGCCTACATATATTGGGAAGAGGAGGGGAGAAGTCATTTATAGCTTCCTTTTTTTTTTTTAAACGATAAGTCTAGCTCTTTTGCTCAGGCTCGAGTGCAATGGTTTTATCCTAGCTCACTGTAGCCTCAAACTCTAGCTTAAGCCTTCCAAGTACTTTGGATATAGGCATGTGTCGCTGTTCAGGGCTAGTATTATTTACTTACGGTTTCAAAGAGACAGGGTCTCACTATGTTGCCCAGACTAGTGTTGAACTGGCTGCAAGTGATCCTTGCTCCTCAGCCTCCAAACTTTAATTCAGTTTGTTTCTCATTTGAACATCCACCTTCAAATTGACATCTAGAAATGTTTATATGCTAAAATCTCTCTCTCTCTTCCCCTTACTCTCTTTCAGGTCAAAAGGAAAATAATGACCAGGTAACTATAATTAACTGAAAGAACCACCAGGTAAGGTATTTGGGAAGATTATGTAGCTACTAGGGAACAAAGCTGATGTTGAAGCACTTCTCTCAGAAAATAAAACTCAAAACCGGTTAAACAAAATCGAGATTTTTAAAACTCAAAGATAATGTCAGTGAACCAAATCAACCAACTCAAAGAATATATGATAAAATATACCTCTTTTCTCCTCAAATTAAAATGCCACATTAGACTTCTTATAGCATTCGGTACTAAAACTGCCTATCAGATTGCCTGTTCAGCTTAATCAGTAAAAATCTAGTTATAAAAAAAAAATCCAGGTTATTGAAATTCCTCCAAGAATCTCAAATAGTTGCTCATTAGAGTGTGTAGCAAACTATTGCTAATTGACCTAATCCAGTTTGGCAATTCACAAATACTGGGTTCTGAATGGTAAGAATTCATGTTTTCTGATTGTTACAGATAGAAGAGACACCTCTAACCATCTCACCCCTCAACCTCTCTTTCAGGTAAGAAAGGAAAACTCTGATTGAACTGCTACATATTCAGAGGCTTGCAGCAGACAGACACAAAAATGGCCACCTCACCTTTCCTGCAAGGTTAGTAAAGTTCTAGCTTTCTGTGCAGTTGGCTGTTCTATTCACTCCTTGAGTAACATTATGTTCCAACAGTCTTCTCACGGTATCTAGGCTTAATCCTGTAGTCTGGGGTTGGTAATAAAAACTGTCATAATCAGCATTTATGCATCAAGCTTAGGGCCATTGTTCTTAGTACAGAACACTGATTCTTCTTTCAAGGGTGAGAATATGTCTGCAATATTTCCAGACAATCCACTTAAATTAAATTCTACCAGTTTAATCAAAGAAATGCCACCACTAATACCCTACATGGAATTAACACAGTAATTAGACTTAAAATACTAGTTGTCATAGCTATCTGTCTCTGGTGCCTGACTTGACTGGAGAAAGCCATTTAAATGTTAGCTAACCACTTGGAGACGGGACTTCTCATTTAGATAACCATCTTTAGGTAGAGATGAAAACACCCCCCCACACACTCACACACAGTCTGTGCTAAGGTATGTTAGTTATAGTCAAAAAAGAAAATAAATAATCAGAATGAACAGTGATTTACATAAGGTAGCCTAAAGTCTAATAAATATACTAATTGCTATGTTATACATATATTTTTTAATCTTGTTTTTGTAGGAAGCACCTGCATTTTTGACAGCCAGTAATTATTTATACTGAGGCTTAGAACTTCCATTTTAATATTATCTCTTCATTTCTGAATATGATAGTTTATAAAATAGTAAAGTAATTCCTATAATTTATCTAATGAATTTTCAGCTGAAATCATATCAGCTTAACAGAGTAGATTGTTATACAATGTAATTTAGTAAAAAGTAAACAAAAACTCACAAACTAAGGAAACATGCAAATTCAAGCAGAAAATATTTCGTCTGGTTTGAATTCAACGTTTGAAATAGTAGACCTGTGCAAGAAATATTTGAGGAACAAATAGTTTATTTTCTTACTAAATCATGTTAATTTTTGACCATACAAATTAAGCATATTAAATGGTTGACTCAAATTAGTTGACAATGTGTCTGTAATTTTTTATGAAAAGACTATTGCATTTAGTGTTAGTAGCATTGAGTGTAATGTGGAGAAAGGCTTTTAAAAGTTTTATTCTATTTCTAAAATTGAATTGCACCTGAGTTTGACTTTCACTTATACTACTATAATATTTAGCTCTGTGCCCCTAAGAATATCTTCAGGGTTGTTTTTCATAACTTTTAAGAGATTTCCAATAAATGTTAGTGGCGCCTTATATTTATTGAGCATTTACTCGTGGCACTTTCACTTTATTATCTCATTTTCCTCAAAATAACTCTATGAAATTACCATCCATATTTTACAGATTAGAAAACTGAGGTACAAATAGCAGGAAAGGCCGTATAGACCAGATAAAGGTGAGCCTTGGATTTGAACCCATGCAGTATTTTCAGCATCTGTGATCTTGACAGGTGTTCTGTCTTCGATATACGTTGTAGCAGAATTTTAGGCAAGACATTTTGTTTTTACTGAATCCCATAAATTAATTAATTATGTGGAGGATTTGAGAGATTAACTTGGTTTAAGTTTGTATGGAATACTACAAACCCTCACCTGGTTGAGGAGATATAGGCTATTATGCAGTTTTGATTAAAAGAGAAACAAAACAGAACTTATATTTATTTAGGGTAATTTCTCTTTCTCTAGCTTGATTCTTCAGATTCAGAAGATTTGGTCATAATTTTCAACTTTCCACTGGTCTTGGACCAACAGGTGAGCTTCTCAATGTCCTGTGTCATAACTTATGAGTACTCCCCAATGATTTAAACACACGAATAACTTAGGTTCCTTTAGTTTTAAACAGTCCAAATCTAACTGACTATTACCTCTGGGCATTTTGTTATTACTGTCTTATAGATAGAGCTGCACCCATTTTTCTTCAGGTGTTATGAATGTCAAGTCAGGGCAGCCAAGATTGTCTCTTGAGTTGGAGTAGGTCTTTGGCTTACTCAGTAGGTGGCGCTCTTTCCTTCTCTCTATGAATCTTAAAATAGCCCTAAGAAACTACTGGGGAAACTGCTACTGATGCCATTTTCCAGGAAAAATGTGAAATAGATGCCAGAGCCAACTTTTTGATACTCATTGTTTTTCTCCCCCATTTTCTCAGAAAAAAATTTAGCATTATTAAATACTGGAAAGAATCTCAAATTGTCTCTAAAAGCTGTCCAAATGTATCCATCGTCTTCTAGTCTACGCCCCCATAGAGAATGGATAGCAGGCTACATGCCCAAAGAGTCAGGGTAGTTATTAAATACTTAATAATATATATGTTGAAAGTGTGTGGGTAGAGAAACTTAATTTTTGCAACATCAGATTTTCTTTTTTTTTTTTTTTTTGAGACACAGCCTAAGCTGTTGCCCTGGGTAGAGTGCTATGGCATTACAGCTCACAGCAACCTCCAATTCCTGGGCTCAAGCAATTCTCCTGCCTCCACTTCCCAAGTAGCTGGTACTACGTCTGCCACAATGCCCGCCTATTTTTGGGTTGCAGCCAGCATTGTCGTTGTAGGGTCCGGGCTGGATTTGATCCCCCAGCTCAGGTGTATGTGGCTGGCACCTTAGCTGCTTGAGCCACAGGCGCCGAGTCGACAGCAGATTTGCAAATAAGAACTAGACTTTTTTTCTTTCTGGTCTTTAGTCATGCACCCACAAGTGGTCATCTTTTACTTTTGAGTGACATATGAATAATATCTTTGAAAACAACAATCAGTGTTAAATTAATCATCATGTTCTGCCTGGCCAAGTCCAGGGCTTCTTAACATGACATCTGTTTTACAACATCTTTCACACCAGTGGACTTATGATGCTACTTATGTGTGGTTCTTTGACAAAGCATCAGCATCAATCTGGAAGTACAGATTTGGGTCCACCCTAGACCTTCTGAATTTCTGGGGGTGGAGCTTGGGAATCAGTATTAACAAGCTCTCCAGGTGATTCTCAAGCCTGCCAGAGTTTGAGAAGCACTACAACAGAGGGTTTTAATGAGACCAATTAGCATTAGTTGGTACAACACACCAGATAGAAATGAACTTCTCCCTGGGATGCCACACCTTTTTCTTCTTTTCATTTGATGATTACCTATATTACTTAAAAAATGTTTCTACTACCCATTTGATGAGCAAATGAACACGTGAACCACTTTCCTTTTACTCTACCTCTTAAGTAGATTTATTACTTTGATATGTGTAAAATAAGAGATCTTAATCATGTTTAGAAGATAAAACTTTTTTATTTTTATAAAAGATTTCACCTTGAACCATTAGTATATTAGCATATATAGTATACATTTAGAATATATTAACAAATTACAAAAACAAATAAGAATGATCTAAATAATTGCTATTTCCTGTTTCTATGGGGAAAATTAAACTACTACATTCATTTACCATGTCAGAGCTAACCATATAATCTCATCAAAATCTACAGTTTCCCTGCATAAGAAGCTCATTTGTAACTATAAAAAAAAGTTTGATCCTCAATCTTTAAAATATAGAATTAATTTGATAATAATAGTATTAAATGGACAAATATTGTTCCAAAGTTTGGGATCACGTTGAATTTCCAGCACCTTTCTGGGAGAACCTAATAATGCCCATAGCATATTTTTAAATATTATGAAGAGAGCAGCACCTGTGGCTTCGTGGGGAGGGCGCCAGCCCTATATACTGAGGGCCCCCGCCAAACCACAACAAACAATAGCCAGGCCTTGTGGCGGGTGCCTGTAGTCCCAGCTACTCAGGAGGCTGAGGCAAGAGACTCTCCTAAGCCCAGGAGTTGGAGGTTGCTATGAGCTGTGTGATGCCAGAGCACTCTACTGTGGGTGATAAAGTGAGGCTCTGTCTCTAAAAAAAAAAAAAAAAATCAATAAACATTAACATTATGAAGAAAGCCACTTAGTTCCTGAGCTTAGTTTCTGTCCTAAAGTAGAGTTTCTTCTTATAATTTGGTATACAGGGCTCCTAAATTTGTTTGGTTATTTTCCACCTCAGAACAAAAGGTCTGAGGTGCTTTTCAGTCAAAAAGAGACTCATGGGCTTGGCACCTGTGGCTCAACAGGCTAAGGTGCCAGCCACATACACCTGAGCTGGTGGGTTTAAATCCAGCCCGGACCTGCCAAACAACAATGACTGCTGCAACCAAAAAATGGCTGGGCGTTGTGGCGGGTGCCTTAGTCCCAGCTACTTGGGAGGCAGAGGCAGGAGACTAGTTTAAGCCCAGGAATTGGAGGTTGCTGTGAGCTGTGATTCTACAGCACTCTACCCAGGGTGACAGCTTGAGGCTCTGTCTCAAAAAAAAAAAAAAAAAAAGAGAGACTCATGGGTGGCAAAGACATGGAGAAGAATAAATACATTGTACTTTGGTTGCTAGAAACATATGGACAATTTCTTTGATATTTTAATGTGAAAAGAATATATGTGTATATACATGTTTGAGTATAAAGTAAGAATTTAAGATAAATATCGCCCAGTGTTTTTAGGATGCTTAATCTGATAGTAGATTAGAAGTTATTAAAACAGTACAAATTTACAGGATATATGTGTACAATGAAGTGTCTCCACACAAAAATTTAAGAAACGCCATTACATATCTATTTGTTTCATAAATTGGACACGAATTATTTCTGTTTGGAACTGTAATGCATTATGTATCTCAGAGTCTAGTTACTGGAAAATGACATGCTAAAACCCCTGTTAATGGAAATACATAACACAAGTCACAGCAGAGAATCAAGAATAGCAGAAAATGAAAACATTAACTCAAGACAACAACATTAACAAAATAATGCCAACAAAGCATTCTTCGGAATCACTGAATTCCAACACTTACTATTGAAAATGTTGCCAAGTGTCACATGACAAAGTTCTTCACAGACTATTGAAATTAGAGTCTTTGATGAACCCTAGAAATATTCTAATTTTTGTTTATGAATACTGAATCTTACATCTACATTTAATAGAGTATTTAGTAGGGTAGTGGCAAGAACTTCTTCATTCTATTGTGCAAAGTGAAAGCCAATGGAATTACACATCATTTACCCAAAGAATTGAGGGAAAGGCTTTTATTGTTTGCTTCAGTTTGGAGTCAATTATTTTTTTTTAATAAGTTTCTTCTTAAAGTTACTGGGAATAAGAAAATATTAGTAGCCTGGGTATGTTTTTTTGTTGGTGTTACTATTATAACTTATATTTTTATTTTAATTATGTATTTTTTCCTAAGGGACATCTTAGCCTATAGTAACCGAAAGCATGGAATTGGCACAAAAATAGAGTCATAGACCAATGCGCTTTTGTATTTCTGAGCAGTGAGAGATTTTCCCTTTCTTACCAGCTCGAACATGCACTTAATTGACCAAGTTTAAGTCATTTTTAAATGAAAAAAGATTTTAAGAAATAAGGTCCTAAAATTGTTTATTTTTATTAGACTTTGAGTATATATGTATATCTACTGAATTTGTGTGTTTATGTCTAGATATTGTATTGGTTTACTATAAAAAAGTTTTTGCTGGTATTTACATATTACCTCAACTTTGTGTCAGGGTAAATATTTGTAATTTTATTTCTATTTTTTGATAGTCAAAAATCAAAGACTGAGACTCAGCAAGCAATTAAAAATACATATTAGATTTATTAAAATCTTATAATTTAGAATAAGAAATATAAGAATCAAACAAGTCCTATTATGTTATAGCTGTGTAACTTTAGGAAAATTACTTTCCTAAGCCTTTCTTTTCTTACCTGTGGTATAAATTTAAAGGAACACTTACCTTAGAAGGTTGCTATGAGAATTTAATGAAAGGATCCAGCCCTGATATGATAGATATTTAAACATTCATCCTTTAATTTTTTTTTTTTTTTTTTGGATGCAGACTCTTGCCATTGCACTCAGGCTGGAGTGCAATAGCTATTGGAAAGCTCAATCATATTTCACTGTATCTGGAACTCCTGGGCTCAAGATGTCCTTTCTTTTCAGCCTGCTGAGTACCTTGGATATCAGGTGAAGAGTGTTACAACAGGCTAGACATTCATTCTTTTCAAGAAGACAGAAGAATGGCCAACAAACACATGAAAAATGCTCATCATTTTTAATCCTCAGAGAAATGCAAATCAAAACCATAGTGAGATATCACCTAACCCCAGCGAAAATAGCCCACATCACAAAATCCCAAAGCTGCTGCAGATGCTGGTGTGGGGACAGAAAGAAGGGGACACTTACTCACTGTTCTTGGGATTGCAAACTAATATAACCTTTTTTGGAAAAAATTATGAAGAATCCTCCAAGTGCTAAAAATATACCCTCCATTTTATCCCTCAATCGCATTACTAGATATCTACCCCAAAAAAAATAAATCATTTTATCGTAAGGAAATTTGCACTAGAATGTTTATCACACATCAATTCACAATCTTTAAGATGTGGGAACAACCCAGTGTCCATCAACTTATGAAGGGATAAGTACACTATGGTATCGCTATGCCATGGAAAACTATTCAGCCATAAAGAAAGATGGAGACTTTAGATCTTTTGTATTTACCTGGAAGGATTTGGAGAACATCCTCCTAAGTAAAGTAGCATAAGAATGGAAAAGCAAACATCCAGTGTACTCAATACTAACAGGAAACTAGTAGATGAACAACTCCATGCCCACACGAGAGAAAAAAACAATTAAATTCAATCAATAAAAGGGAAGGGAGGAGGAGAAGAGAGGAAGGAGAAAGGAGTGAAGGGGGAGAGTGAGGAGGCTTGGTAAGCTCTCAGGCAATGTGCATGTTGTTAGAGTGTACAGCACACCTCCTGGGTGGAGGGCTTAACTACAACCTGGACTTTACCTAACAAACAGAAACAGAGTAACCTAATCCTACACACCCTTATACTAACCTGAAATTAAAATAAATAAAGAAGCACAAAAAATTAAAAAGTAGAAATGAATAGAATAAAGGGACTGTTGTAATTATATTGCATCTTTATGAGACAAACAAAAATCCCCTTTAAAACTATAATTTGAATAGTAAATAATTCCAGAATTGCCCATTATGTTGCTATCCTAGACTGGTGATGTCCAAAATCCTAGTCACTAGCCACACATTGCTTTTTAAATTCAAATTAATTAAAATGAAATAAAACTACAAATAAAGTTCCTCACCGGCCACATTTTAAGTATTCAATAGCTGCAGGTGGCTGGTGGCTACCACATTGAACAGTGAAGATATAGAATATTTTAGCTGGATGAGGTGGTTCACACCTGTAGTTCTAACACTCTGGGAAGGCAAAGTGGATGGATCTCTTGAGCTCAGGAGTTCAAGACCAGTTGGAGCAAGAGTGAGATCCTCCCCACCCCTGTCTCTGCCAAAACAAACAACTACCTGGGGATCATGGCAGGTGCCTATATCTCAGCTATTAAGGAGGCTGAGGCAAGACAATCATTTGAGCCCCAAAGTTTGAGGTTTCTGTAAGCTATGGCTCCAAGGCACTGTACCCAGGACTGCAGAGTGAGGGGGAAAAATGTATATATATTATGTATCTATACATACATACATATATATGTCTATATATGTATGTATATAATTTTTATCTTTAACGAAATTCCTTGGGGACTGCGTTTTTCTAGATTTTATAGGTAAAAAAGTATATGAATATAGGACATAAAAAAAATTGTATCACATTTCCATATAATTTACTACTGGTTTGTCCCAGATTTTTCCCTAAAGTGCCTGGTTTTTATTGTTGTTTTTTTTTTTTTTTTTTTATCAAAGTCAGTGACTAAGTTATGTAAATAAAGCTTAAAAAGTACAGCGTTCAAAAACAGACAAATCAAGCCCCCTGTCATTTCTTCAGAAATTAAACTAATACTATATTGTCCAATGTTGTCATCTAATCTGTTTAGGTCATTCTTTTTTCTTAATGATAGAGAAATGGTGGCTTCAGGGGAAACATGAATTTGTGTCACTTTATTACTGGGCCAAGAAACAGCAGAACTGTTTGTAACACAGTGTAAACAGGTCTAGAATAAGAAAATTCAACAGGAAGTTCAGCTTAAGACAGAAAAAAAAAAAAGGAATAAAGAAAAAAGAAAAGGTAACCAAAAACCAGACTGTGGGAAAATTCTCAAAGTATGGAATGCAACCTGAGGTGGCACTGAAAAATGGAAAGAGAGTTCGTGGTTATGCTTCTAGTAGATTAAATACGTAATAAATCTAGGAAGTGACATTGTTACCAATTTGACCTCACCTAAAGGAAGCATTAGATTGGTCATTATGGAATTCCTTAAGAAAAAGAAAATAGGTTTGGAAGAAGTACTGCTTAGGAAGTACTAAGAAGGAGGCTATTTCAGAGATTTAATATGTCGAGGAGAAAGGCTAAGGAAATGGATCTTACTCTCACAGGAAAATAGTGCACTTCATGCTGATTTAATTAAGCAGTTAAAATGAAAAAGGGGCTGGTGTAATAAAATTGATCCTTAGATCATATTCACATTGGGACAAAACATAGATTCTGAAAAAGTGGTAAAGACGTATTATAGTATATTAAAGGAAAATACAGTATAGTAACTAGATTTGGATACAGTGAAGTTCATAAGATAATGGCATCAGAGTAATTCCAACTATATGATGAAATCATCAGAACTATTTGACCAGATACAACCTTAATATCTTGAGACTCCTACTGCAAACGGATTATTTTCTTAGCTTAATCTAATTCACATCCCTCCCCCCAAAGGTTGCTTTGTCAAATGATGTAATTTGCAATAACATGAGAACAATGTATTTATTATGTCAGTGAAATATAGCTATATTCAAATGTTCACTAATTTGAAGACAATAAAACCAGCAACAACAGGAAATCCTGTGTGCGCTGATGAATTGTTAACTTCAAATGGTTAATTACAGGTAGAGAGAGCCCAGGTTGCAAATAACTTAAAAAAAAAATTGAACACCATGTTTCTGGAACGTGGTAGGTGGTCAACAAACGTGTGGAATCAATCAATCATCCCCACTGCCGTATTAATACCTTTACTTCATAGTTCATAGGAAATATGGACGGGACCAAAGAGAAAGCACAGGTGTTTCTCTGTCAAAGTCTTAATTTCAAGAAAGATCGCTAACACACTACCTAACTGTCAGGGTGTTTCACAAATAACTAAGCATACAAACAGCTTAAAGGAAACTGAATTTATATTTTGAAATTCTATTTTATCAGAGATTGAATTTGCAACCCTTATGATTTTTCTTAGAACTACCCTATTTTAAAAACATTCTTTAAGTTGGGACTAGGACTGGGCCTTACTCATCTTCATACTTATTTTTCCCTTCTTCCCTACTTCCCTACTTATCATGGGGTGTTAGACACAATTAATATTTAACACATGCCTGCTTAATTGAAAAAATGGCATTATAAAATGTTCCTGAAAAGTCATTGTTCTGTAAGCCTAACCTTTTAACATACTAAACCACTTTAAATATGGAAATATATTATTAGATAATTATGTGAATATGAAAGTATCTTATACTTAAATATAATTATGCACAAACTTCCCTTGACAAATTATTTTTCCAACGATTAAATTCAATCATAAGACCTTGTGGAAAAAGAACATTGTTAAACGTAGGACACAAATATGTCAAGAATGATGACATTTTTTCATTTTTATTTTTTCTGTATACTTTTCCAAGAAAATGGAAAATAGAAGCTTTAAAAGATGTTCTGGCAATTTTTTTTTAATAATTTTATTGAATCATAATTATGTACATTGGTGCAATCACAGGGCACGATTCATATACATTCAGAAATATTTTGATCATACTGTTACAGATATCCTTCCTTTTGGAAAGATATTTGGAGAATACTTAGAGATCTAAAAATAGATCTGCCATTCGATTCTATAATTCCTTTATTGGGTATATATCCTGAAGACCAAAAATCACATCATAATAAAGATATATGTTCTGGCAATTTTAATGAATGGAGGCCTGCAGTGCATTTTTTCATTTTAGCAGGAGTCCTACTTTTTGAGAAAACTGTCTGATTTCTCGGCATAATTCAAAATGAAGATATTTACTTTAATTCACTACAAGTTCATGAAAAAAATTAATAAAGACAATCTGTTTTATGATTTGTAACAAAGAGTTATTACTCCTCTCTAACGTAGTCAAATCAAAGAAAGGTAAGGGGTTTCATTTTCTGAGTCACTTCATTCACGAATGCCCATGTTATTTCGTACAAATACAAAGTGATTTAAAATTCTTCTTTCTGTTAAGAGCAATATTATCATTACTGTTGAAATATTTTTCATAGTTAAAGAGGAAACTATCACTTAATGTCCTGAATTTTTTTAAATAAACAAAATGAAATATCCTATTAATACTCTGTCAAGTCTTAGAAATATTCAAAAAGATTTATTATTATTTTTTTCAAGTGTATGGTCCTGATAGTTCATATTGTAACGTTAAGGACATGTCTTTGCTTGGGGGTCTTACAACATTAAACATTAATAATTTATTAGACCTGCTATTTATCACATGCTATAAACAATTTTTTTTCTACCAAGACAACAAGAACAAAACATTCTGATTAAGTCTAAGAAGTTGGCGTGCTTCCAAGTATTGGTCAATTTCTTTCAGATTTTCATATTTCTTGGAATAAAGTTTTTTGTAGTATTCATTAAGGATTTTTTGAATTTCTGAGTTGTTATTTTGCCTTTGTCATTTCTGATTGATGATATTATAGACTTTAATTTTCTATGTTTGGTTAGGTTAGCCAAAGGTTTATCAATTTTGTTGAATTTTTCAAAAAATCAACTTTTCAATTCATTGATATTTTGAATAATTCTTTTGTTTTGTATTTCATTTAATTCTGCTCTAATTTTAGTTATTTCTTTTCTTCTGCTGGGTTTGGGTTTGGAATGTTCTTCCTTTTTCAGTTGCTTAAGATGTTCCATTAAGTTATTGACTTCCTCTCTTTCCGTTCTCTTGAGAAAGGCTTGCAATGCTATAAATTTCCCTCTTAGGACTGCCTTTGCAGAATCCCACAGGTTTTGATAATCCATGTCTTCATTATTGCTTTGTTTCAAAAATTTAGCAATTTCCTTCTTAATCTCATCTATGACCCAGCTATCATTCCAGCATAAGGTTATTTAGTTTCCATGTCTTTGTATGAGTATGAAGATACCTGTTATTGGTGAGTTCAACCTTTATTGTGTGATGATCTGGGAAAATACAAGGAATAATTTCTATACCTTTAATTCGCTGAGGTTAGACTTGTGAGCTAAGACATGGTCAATTTTGGAGGATGTTCCATGGGCTGTTGAGAAGAATGTGATTCAGTTTTGTTAGGATGAAATGTTCTGTAGAATTCTATTAAATTCAATTGTTGTATGGTGAAGTTTAAGTCCAAAATTCATTTGCTTAGTTTCTTATTGGAGGATCTATCTAACATTGCCAAAAGAGTGTTAAAATCTCCAACTGTTATGGTGCTGGAAAATATTAAATTGTTCTTGTCTGGAAGGGTCTCCCTTATAAATTGAGGAGCATACTAGTTGGGTGCATAATGTTAATAATTGACATCTCATCATGTTGAGTGTTTCCTTTAACAAATATGAAGTGACTATCCTTGCCTTTCCTTACTTTTCTTGGTTTAAAGC
>CAUYON010159071.1:0-31228 GCA_963573935.1 Arctocebus calabarensis | reverse complement strand
GTTATTAAACCTTTGTCTGAGGCATAACCTGCAAATATTTTCTCCCATTCTGAGGGCTGTCTGCCTGCTACACTTACAGTGTTCTTAGCAGTGCAGAAGTTTTTTAGTTTGATCAAGTCCCAGTAGTGTATTTTTGATACTGCTTCATTTGCCTGGGGAGTCCTCTTCATAAAAAATTCACCCAGGCCAATTCCTTCGAGAGTTTTTCCCTGCACTTTCTTCTAATATTTTTATAGTGTCATGTCTTAAGTTTAAATCTTTGATCCAGCGAGAGTCTATCTTGGTTAATGGTGAAAGGTATGGGTCCAGTTTCAGTCTTCTACAGGTCGCCAGCCAGTTCACTCAGCACCATTTGTTAAATAGGGAATCTGTACCCCACTGAATGTTCTTAATTGGCTTGTCAAAGATCAAATAGCGGTAAGTAGTAGCTGGGTTCATCTCTTGCATCTCTATTCTGTTCCATACATCTATCTCTCTGTTTTTGTGCCAGTAACATGCTGTTTTGATCACTATTGATTTATAGTACAATCTCAGGTCTGGTAGTGTGATTCCTCCTGCTCTGTTTTTATTTCTAAGTATTGTCTTGGCTATTTGAGGTTTTTCTGATTCCATATAAAATGAAGTATTATTTTTTCGAGGTCTTTAAAATACGACAATGGAGCTTTGATAGGAAGTGCATTAAAATTGTATATTGTTTTGGGCAGTATGGACAGTTTAACAATGTTGATTCTTTCCAGCCATGAGCATGGTATATTTTTCCATTTGTTGACATTTTCAGCTGTTTCTTTTCTTAGAGTTTCATAGTTCTCGTTATGAAGATCTTTCACATCCTTTGTAAGATAAATTCCCAAATATTTCATCTTCTTTGGTACTACTGTGAAAGGGATAGAATCCTTGACTGTTTTTTCAGTTTGACTATTATTGGTATATATAAAGGCTACAGATGTATGAGTCTGATCAGGAATTCTTATAGCATTTTCTTTGGTATGTGTAGGCCAAAAATTTCCAATGTAGTAAATTGAGTTTTTAAAGTATAACATAAAAGTAGAAAATTGACTGAACTAGTCAGCAAACATGATTTTTAGTTTTAAGAGAAGACTAAGGAAATTATTTTATATGTAGATAAAAAGTCTGAATTAAAATTATATTTTTACCATAGGAGCTTGAATGAAACTAATTGAAAGACGCTGATTTTTTTTTTTTTTTTGGCTTGTTTTATAGTGACCAGTGTAATTGCTTCTATATAATTTCTACTGAAAGTAAAGTACAGACTTGTGCATGAGAAAGATTTCCTTGTTTCTCATTATATGAGGATTTTGAGATTCTGTACATATTTAGAACATAATTAATTTTTGAAAAGTACCATTCATACCATTCGTAGGGAACAACATTAATGATTTATTTTGTACTAGTTTATCATTCAGTAATTTAAGCAGGAATGTAATTCAATTATGATTTTAATATGCACATCTATAAAAGATATGATAATCAGCTATACACCTTCTCTGAAATTATAACAAGAAAAATAAATGCTTGATAAGCCTAAAAGATTTCTGTTAAAAATAAGTACTCTTTTTATAGGAGGTCTTAAGGATAGGAGATTATCACATTTTAAGAGTTGTATTTCCAGTTCTGTTACTACAAACAGCTACGTAGTCAAGATGTAGGTTATTTAAATATGACTTTTTCCTAAAATCAAGTGAATGTAATTCTGTGAAGACTCAGGAGGTATGAATACCAATGCTGATACCAATGAAAGAAGCACTTTATGTTTTGCATCAAGATAAGTTTTCTCAAATGTAAAGTCCATGACCAATCAAAAAAGTTCAAGAAAAGTAGAAAAAAAGGCTGAGAGGAGTCACTTCCCTAAGCTTGTCACAGCAAGGAAGAATCAGTGGGGGACAGGACCTGGTTCAAGGAATACCAGTTACAAGTGTTAAAGAATCTTGAGAGGACAGAAATTTAATTCTTTGGAGATGTAGCCATGCCTTTGAAGCCATGAGGGCGATAGTATAAGAGATATACTACTATATTGGTACATAAGAATCTGTATTTTCTCAAAAAAACAGATTTGGAGAGATGAAAATTAAATTTCAAGAATTATTATAGATTAGACACTGAAAGCAAACCAAGCCAAAAGATGTTGAAGAAGGATGTGCTACAAATGGAAAGGATGCCTTTGAGGTCACAGATCAGGAAATAATCGTAAGAGCAAAAATAATACCAGAATAAGGGCTTACATTGTGGAACTCATGATGTGAGTTGTGAAAGTCTAGATAAGCAAAGGTTTTTGAGTTTTTTTTTTTTCTTTGTTCAATGATGATGATGATTACAATAACACATCCATTCAAAAAACAATTGGATATAATTCCATGAATCCTGAAAAAGCATACTTTAAAATGTCTACTTAAGTTTGATTTTTCTCTTCAAAATATCTACTTATGTTTGATTTTTTTCTCTTGATTTATCTAAAATATATTTAGCTCTTTCAGTGCTTCATTGTTTTAATAAAATATAAGCATAATAGAAAAAGATGAAACATACATTCCCTTAAGTGTAAGTTCTTACAGAACAAAAAATATTTTATTTAAAATTTTATTCTGACTATCTATTTTAGTATCTACTAAATGCTTTTTTAATTGAAATGAGCTATCAAAAGCCAACAACATATCATTTTCTGGTAGAAGCAATTCTGAACTCTCAATGGGGATATGCTTGGTCAATTCAACCCCATTTTAGTGAGAGCAAATATCACATAGTCTAATATCCTTCTAGTTCACACTTAGAAAATCCTCTAAATGTCTGGGAAAATAGCAGTGATATGTTTTCAAATATTCTGTATTGACCGAGTGAACAGACTGTGGTAGTGTTACCAATTGCTTCTTCAGTTGTATTTGTTTCGAAAGCCATTTTAAACCTGTTACTAAGCTTTTAGTATTTCACCTAAATATCTGACTGTCATATATCTGAGAAAGAAAGATATTCTCAAGTTTTTCTGTTGATTTTTTAATGGTAGGCCACTATTTAAATGTAGGCCATCAAAAAAGGTGAAAATCATTTCAGTATTCATTGTGTGTATGAAAGAGTAGACTTCCTCCAGGGAGCTAGGAGGAGTTTGGCATATCAGCCCTGTGGGTAAATGCCCAAGTGCCCAAATTATCAATGCTGTCATGTGCATTATTAAATTCAGCAAAGGTATTTGACCTAACCTGTGTACTTTTGTGGGATTGATGAACGCCAAAGGGGTTTGCCTATCTACAATTTATAAATGCCAATAAAATGTTGATTTTTTTATGTTCACCTATATCAAAGCGAAAGCACTGAGCTTTTTCAAATAGTTTTTAGAATGTTTTAATGAGACACATAGAAAGTCACTTAATCTTTCCAAATTTCCTCTTTTTTCTCTCTATTTATGGTATTTAACAATGCTGTCCAGTTTCTTAAAAATAACATAAGGAATAATTAATCAGTCTGATTCACTCAGACTCCTTACTGTAATTGGGTGCCTAGCCTCTAGTTTTTCCCATCAGGGATATCTCCCTTAAGCTAAGTTTTTCGTAAAATTTTTTAGTGAAAATTTTTTTTTTGCAGTTTTTGGCTTGGGCTGGGTTTGAATCCACCGCCTCCGGCATATGGGGCTGGCGCCCTACTCATTGAGCCACAGGCGCCGCCCAGTGAATTTTTTTTAAATCTACAAACATTCATTATTGCATCTAGTCTTTTTTTGTGTGCCAAGTGCAAGAGCATAAAAAATACACACTGCACGAACCAACTTACTGTTATGTTAAAGATAAAAAGCAAGTAAAGAAGTACTAAAATGTGTTAAGAGTTCAATAAAAATGTTTATGTACAGACTGAAAGGAAGAGAGGAGAGCGCACCTGATGCCTCTTGGATTAATGGGTCAAAGGGGGCTAAAAACTATTCTGAAAGAAAAAAGCAAGAAATGTTAACTAATAGCCAACCTTTTCTTTTTTCTCTGTTGCACAATGGAAGAAGACTCACCTTGAGCCACACATTAAATACACAGACACTAATGAAAACTCATGAGCAGAAAAAAAGGGCCGTGCATAATTTTCACAACGTCCAGCACCACAGATCAGCAGGCAGTTCTCAAATAATCTGCACTAAACCTGCATGCAGGCCAGAGATTGGATACCCATGATAGGTTTGTTAGGGAAGAGACTGATGAATAGAAAAATATTTAAACTAAGTGGTTTGGAAAACTCTAAGAAAGCTAGAAAGTCACGCATAAACTATTCATTTCATATGTACCCTGCTTAGGAGTTTGTGTTTAAGTTGATACAATGAAACATTAAACAATAAAGAGTTTTACACAAGAGAATGATCTGTGTTTTAGAAAATCACTTATTCTGATGGGTCATGGATATACCAGAAATAGGAAGAGTTATAAGAAAATGGATGTTCAAAGAGTAGATAAGAGACAAGGTTAACAGCCTATGAAGCACTGGGCAAATAAAAATTTACCAAGTCCATAAGCCAGTTACTAAGAGCCTGATCCTGTCCTCAATTCTTATTTTAATGATTATCTCTCGTGACTCTCCAACCATTACTGCCTATTACTTGAACTGTTTTCTGGCTCTCACTTGGCCAGAAGTTATTTGGTTTACTCATGCTGTTCTCTTATCCTGAAACCACTTTCTCTCTCATTTCAGTTGGTCCTAATCATCCTTATTTTTCAAGGCCTGGGTCAAAACCCAGTTCTTCCATGGAAATTTTTTGATCTCCTAAAATAGATTATCTGTCCTTTCTCTTTATCAATTTACCTGTTTATCTCTGTCAAAAACTGACATCAGGGCCAGGCGTGGTGGCTCATGTTGATAATCCTAGCACTCTAGGAGGCCAAGGAGGGTGGCTTGCCTGAGCTCACAGATTCAAGACCAGACTGAGCCAGAGCGAGATTTCATCTCTAAAATAAATAAATAAATAAATAAATAGCCAGGTGTTTTGTCAAACTCCTGTAGTCCTGGCTGCTTGGGAGTCTGAGGCAAGAGGATCACTTAAGCCCAAAAGTTAGAGGTTGCTGTGAGCTATGACATTACAGCACTCCACCAAGGACAACAATGAAACTCTGTCTCTAAACAAACGAAAAAAAAAAAAAAAACCTGAGATCAAGTGGTTTAACAAATGAAATGTGTAAAGTGCCTTAAGCAAGGTGGGTGAGATGTTACAGAATTAAAGGAAAGCAGAAATTGCTCCTGCCAGGTAACTTCTGGGTCACCATAAAGACAAAGATAAAGAAAGAGAATAGGAAGAGGAAGAGATCATAGAAACAAAAGTTAACTCTAGATCTTAATTCTTGAATAGGTTTTGAACTTGGGGAGAAGGCAGTTTCTAGGGGCAGAGAGACCACTAAGTAAAGGAGCTTGTACAGAAGAACATTGGCTCAGGTGGCCGCCATACAAGCAAGGCAGAGGAAGCTGAAATTGGAAGAATGTGGAAGATCAGAATGGAGGGAGTCATGAGTACAGGTCAAACTAAGGAGGCTGGGATTCCCTTACTGAGCAGGAAAATCTCAGGCATCCTCCTGTGTTCGTGGGGCTTAGAAGTCCCACAGTATGCTGCCTGCAAGCTGGAAGGGCAGTGATGTGATTCAATCTGAATGTAGTGACCTGAGAACCAAGGAAGTCCATGGTGTAACAATCAGCCATGACTGAAGGCCTCAAAACCTGGGATGTGGTGCTTAATTCCTCAGAATCTGGAGCTGCTGGAGGGGCAAGAGAAGATGGATGTCCCAGCTGCACAAAGGAAAACAAATTCTCCTTTTCTGTCCTTGTGTTCCATCAGGGCCCTCAACAGACCTAATGATGCCTGCCCACATTGGTGAGGGTGAACCATCTTTATTCTGACTTACTTCCAGCCTCTTCCAGAACAACTCTCAGATGTAGTGAGAAATAACATTGTTCCAGATATCTTCAAGTACCTGTCCGCCCAGTAAGTTGATAAGCCATGTTAACCATCAGAATCCGGCCGGCTGTTCCTTCTTTACCATTAGTTACAATCCTGCGGCCATCCTGCAAAGCACCTTGTTGCAGTACAGCCTACAGTTTACTCACAAGTCCAGAGCCTCTGAAACTACTTTGCAAAAAGTGACCTGAGCTATCAAGGTCACATTCAAATGAGGGTGTACCAGGGTCCTGCCCCAGGGGCAGGGTCTGTTAAGACCTGTGGAATTAGCAATTGATTGGAAAAAAATATAGTTAAAAGTGGTGAGGAATAAAAAGAACACACTTGAATGGAAATTTCAAAGGTGGGTACAGGGGTCCATCTCTAGCTTGTTGGGCATCAGCGAATGGCCCTGAGTCTTTGTTCCATCCAGCCTTTATTGAAAGCTATTTTCTTGTTTAGCTGAACGGAGTAAGCTGGGAAAGGGAATAAAAACGTCAGCATTTCTTTGAGTAAGCATGTTCTTATTCTATTTATAATCATTAACTTTTACAGTCAGGGCAGTGTTAAGAAATCCAAAACCTGAGCCTTGTGTAGGGGCAGCCTCCTGTCTCTGGTCCTGCACACAGATTCCTTGAGGGAGGTTAGACCCCTCATAGTTTCTCTGTGGAGCAGATGTTATGGCAGCATTCATCTTCTGAAGAATCAGTGGAAAAGAAGAATTTTCTTTTCTTTTCTTTCTTTTTTTTTTTTTTTTTTTTGGAGATGTCTCACTATGTCACCCTCTGTAGAGTGCCGTGTTGTTGCAATTCACAGCAACCTCAAACTCTTGGGCTTAAGTGATTCTCTTGCCTCAGGCTCCCACCACAACGCCTACTTATTTTGTTGTTGTAGTTTTCATTGTTTGATAGGCCCTGGCCAGGTTGGAACCTGCCACCTCTGGTATAAGTGGATGGCCCCTTACCACTGAGCTACAGGTGCCAAGCCCCGAAAGAATTTTCTTATCTCCACCTGAAGGCATTTCCTCCCATGATTAGTGTACAGTGCTCCTGCCCATATCTTAGGGGCTATTCCCTTGATCTCTGCCCTGGCCGTAATAGAAATCCTCACGATGGGTATTTGCTTTGTTGACAGGGCAGAGGGCCGCCTGGTTAATGTTTCTTTGCAGGCCTTGTGTGTCTGCTATGTGTATTGTCCTCCCAAGTGCTTACAGATCACAGCAGGGTTGTTTGTAAACTGGACCCCTTACGGGCCAGGCTTCTAGTAAAACAGAAACTGCCCAGACAAGTAATTTAACTGTTAGTTTAAAAGCAAGCTAGCTAGACTGTTTTTATTCCACCTTGCTCAGCTTATTTCCTGGTTTTTCCCCTTTTTCTGGGGGTGTTTTCCCTTGTCAGTGGGGGCCTTTGGTCCCCATTCTCCCTGCAGTGGTGCACTGATTAAAGGGGCCCGTATCACCCCATCGCATCAACTCCTCCCTTACACACAAATTCCAATAATACCAGATAATTCATACGTGTAAAAGTGACACAGTCCTTCAATCATTTTTATTCTTTCAATTTGACTTTAAGTTTTTTTTTTTGAAACTGGTATATCTGAGTAGACAGAAAAAAAAATAATAGTCCTGACACCAAGAACATAAATTTTAGCCTTATTGCTGCTTGTTCAGTTTCAGGATTATTTTCCTTATTGAATGGATACCTATGTCAATATTATTGTTAATAATACCAAGCAATTATTAAATGTATATATTCTTTATGTTATCTCATTTAATCTTCTCAGCAACATGTTTCTGATTTTGTACATGAGCACTTTTATGGACAAATAAGTTAGGATCCCAAAATCACATGGTAGTAAATAGAAAAACTATGTTTGAGTCCAGCGCTGATTCCAGAGCATGAGTTCCCAACACTGAGCTCTAAGCCTATGTTATTATCTCGCATGAAGCCACATGGCCTCAGTTTCTTCAGGTAAAAAGTACTTTTTAATTTCTTAAAGGATTTTGGAGCAGGTATAGAAAAGATCGTGTAGTTGCCAAAGTGATGGCATGTTGCCTTGTACTTTTCTCTTTTTCATTTATTTTCCTGGAAATTATTATAAGATCTTACAAAATCGATGTGAAAAAAATGACATCTTTTTTCTGGATGGAATGAACATTATTGTTTAGGTTTGTTTTTTTGCAGTTTTTGGCCGGGGCTGGGTTTGAACCTGCCACCTCCGGCCTATGGGGCCAGCACCCTACTCCTTTGAGCCGCAGGCCCTGCCCTGTTTAGGTATTTTTATTAGCACTTAATAAGCAATTCCACCATGTCTACCGTGGTCTTCACCTATCTGGTGAAAATATTCCTGCTCAGAAAATGCCTCATTTAAGGACGTGTTTCATGTGACTGAACCAACTCTACAAGAAAAAGGAAATTTTTGTGTTTTTGGTTTTTATGTTGTTTCCTTGCAGTTTAGTTTTTTATTGTTTTGATAGGACTCATGTAATAGTTACATGTTAATTCTTCAAGAAATAGTAAAGACCTAGACTCTGTATGTTGGAAAATTGTATGCCAATTTGATGTTTCCTAAACAATGATGTTGAGATCATCTTTTATTTGGCTTCCTTTCTGCTGTGAACTGAATGGTCATGTCCCCACAGAATTCATATGTTGAAATCTTACACCAAAGGTGATGACATTAGGAGATGGGGATCTCAGGGATATGAGTAGGTGGTGAGTGTTGGGCCCTCATTAGTAACATTAGTGCCATCCTAAATGAAGCTCAGGGAGCTGCCTTTCCCTTTTCCCACGTGAAAGATGATTGTGAGCTAGGAAGCAGCCTTCGCCAAATGCTGACTCTGTTAGGGCTTTGATCGAAGACGTCACTCCTCTGTTACTGGAATTTCTCTGCCAGGTCCTTGCTGTCAGGGATTGAATGAATTCATGGACCATGAGTAAATGAAAGAATAGCTTTATGATAGATATGAGGAAAGCAGAGCTGCTGGCACAGTGGAGGGAGTCCTGAGTGGGCTGCTGCTTTTAGCTCGCTGTCCAGGGGTTTATATGCAGCTTCTAATCATACCTCCTTCCTTGTAGGCAGGGGGCTTTGGAGAAATGGAATATACGACAGAATAGATGTCACAACCATTGGTGCCAAAAGTCTGTGGGCAGAAGTTAATTTTAAAACTGTCATTGTGTAGGAATGTGGTCACGTTTGGGGCTTTACGCTTTTCCCAGGGAGTGGTGGCTTAGATGGAACCTTGATCAGAATGTTTCACGAGCCTGCTTAGGCCCAGAAAATGGAGTCTGTGTCCAGCCATAGATAGGGGAACCCACATCCTCTCCAGAACTGCGAGAGACAGTTTTGTTTTTTATAAGCCACTCAGTGTATAGTACTTGGTTACAGCAGCCCAGATGAACTCAGACAGTTCCCCATTGCCCAGGCTATTGTACCATTCAGAAGACAAGGAGTTATTCTGTTTATGTTTAGTCTTCAGAAGACAATTTGCTTGTTTATGTAACAGTTAACCTAGTTCTTTAAAAGTAAAAAGTATTTGTAAAATATTTACTTATATATAATGATGATAACATAATATTTTATGCTATATTTTTTCTATTGTGGATTATTTTAATCAAAATATAATTAAAATTTGTAACTTTGGAGATATAATTTATTGTACTAATACTTAAAGAGATACTGGTTATTAAAATAAATATACTGTGTTTTGGAAAGTTTTATTCTTGTGGCTAAGGTACACAATGGGCTTTTAAAGACAAATGCTTTTACAGGTGCAAGTTTATTAAATATGTGCACTGAATGTTAGAGGGTTTTTTTTTTTTGAAATTTATGACTTTTGAATCCTTCATGTTTATTTTTTACAAAGAAAAAAATGAACTCTGCTTAATTGACAAAATCAAAATTGCTGAACTGATTAATGGCTGAGTGGAAACCCAAAGTCCTTATTAATTTAGCATTCTTTCTGTAATACTTTACAGTATTTAAAAGAGTTATGAATTAAACATTTTCATGTGTAGTATTTTCAAGTAAATAGAAAGTTAAATTTGACATTAATATTTCTAAGTTTCAACTATGGAATATTCACCAAACGTTTGACTTCATAGATATTTCAGTTTTAAATCTAATTAGCTAAGTTATATTTTTCAAGCTTCTCTAGCTAACTTGTTTCTTACTTTTTTCACCTTTAAGTATGTTACGGATTGGATAAAATGAATTCTATTATGTCATCTAGTTCTAAAATGAATCAGTTCTGTGATTAGTCAGCCATTTCCTTCATATTTTGGATTCTTCATGACATTGAACTTTAATATGCCCCCAAAATCGATCTCTTTCTGTACAGTATCATCATTTCTGCCTTAGGACTTGGTCTGTTCAGAGCTCTTGTTAAAATTATCTTTCTAATTTTACTTTCTATATTCCAATACATATCTTCTATCTTCATTGGATACCAGATCTCAGGAGTATTATGAATCAATAAGACATTTTTTAAAAGGTATGAGGGTTGGGCGGTGCCTGTGGCCCAGTGGGTAGGGTACCAGCCCCATATACCGAGGGTAGTGGGTTCAAAACCAACCCTGGCCAAATTGCAACAATAAAATAGCCAGGTGTTGTGACGGGCGCCTGTGGTCCCAGCTATTCGGGAGGCTGAGGCAAGAGAATCGACTAAGGCCAGGAGTTGGAGGTTGCTGTGAGCTGAGTGACGCCTCAGCACTCTACCGAGGGTGATAAAGTGAGACTCGATGTCTCTGCAAAAAAAAAGAAGAAATAAAAATAAAAGGTATGAGGGTTGTTGTAGTTTAGAAAGTTCATACTTTCCTAAATAAGGTTATTAAAAGATATGACTATTATAATCATCATGTCAATAAATGACAATAGCAATAAGAAGGAGGAAGTAACTCTCTCTCAGCCTCCTCCCCCACCCCCAGCCCATTTTTGTGATATTTTTACATTGCTGTAGAACTCGAAAGGGCTTGAGCAAGTGCACAGGCAGTTTTGTTTGCAATAACAAATAGTGCAAATTAAATACTACTGTGACAAAATAAAGGTCTTTTTTGTTTTCCTCTTGATCGTTGCTATATTCCTTGGAAAGGGAACATTGTTAAGGCTTAAAACCCTGGATATTTTTAGTGGAGTATTATTTTTTGAAATAGATTTTTACCTAAAATAACTTAAAATGCTGTTAGAAAAAATGTGCTAATAAAGTACTTGAAAGTACTTGAAATGCTTCCTTCCAGAAAATTATATATCAATTCAATCCATTACTATAGGTATTACATGCAGCTTTAAATTATCCAACGTTATCTAGAAAGTGATAAATGATACATGAATTAATATGATATCTGATTTTAGAATAAGCATTGATTTTGGTCTTTCTTTATATGTAAAGGTCTATGGACGTGTAAATTGCACTTACTATGTGTATATTACATCATTGTGCCAGTAGTCGGTGATCTTCTGACAAGTGGATATTTTGCATGGAATTCTTGTTAATAATTGTTCAAATGGCCCTGTTACTTTTCAGTACCATATTTTTAATTAAATAATGAGTTGAGAATTAAACATATAGTCATTAATCCTAGCAAGTTCGTCAGTAGATTGTTTATGAATTTTCCTGAAGCACTAATTACTTAGGACTAATCATTCCTGTTGGGGTTCCGATTCCCTGAACCCAGTTAATCTGGTCTGATTACTCAGCTGAACTATTAAACCAAGGCCCAACAGTAACCAAGGGTACAGGTGAAACTTACTAAATGCAGAATACAAATGTCTTCATACAATAACTAAAGAAAATGCCCCGAAGGCTATGTTAAACAGTTTGATGAAAACATTTCAGCTTGTATGTGAAACCAGCACATTGTACCCCTTGATTGCACTAATGTATGCAGCTATGATTTAATAATAAATAAATAAATAAATTATTAAATAAAAAACCAAAGTAAAAATGGAAACAAAAATGAGGAGGCATAGGCAGTGTGGATAGAAAGCCACAGTAACCCACACAAGTTTCAGGGTAACAAAGAGGGACTTTATTTAGGAAGAACAAAGAGAAAGTTAACATCACTGTCCAAGAGAGTTGGAAGTAGTTCTCTCAAATAGAGGAGAAAAGGTGAGAGAGAGACTGAGAGAAAAAGGCCTGCAGGGATGTGAATCCTCTCTGCCTTTAAAACTGGCTGCAAGTGTCTTCATTCGCTTCTTTGCACCTCCAGGCAGTTTTGCCCTTTTCTTTTTTTTTTTTTGAGGCAGAGTCTCATATGTCACCCTGGGTAGAGTCCCCTGGCGTCACAGCTCACAGCAACCTCAAACTCTTGGGCTTAAGCAATTCTCTTGCCTCAGCCTCCCCAGTAGCTGGGAATAAGACACCACCACAAGGCCTGGCTATTCTTTGGTTGTAGTTGTCATTGTTGTTTGGCAGGCTCTAGCTGGATTTGAACCCTCCAGCTCTGGTGTGTGCGACTGGCGCCATAGCCGCTGAGCTATAGGCACCAAGCCAGTTTTGCCCTTTTGTGTTGGTCATTGATGGCCTCTTTCTACTGGTCATTGGTTACCTAAGTTACTGTATATCCACATTCTTATGGGCCCTCCAGACTTCCTGGTTCCACAGGCTGGGTTTTCCTCCCACCTCCTCTTGAAAGCCCTTTCTTTATGTCCCTTTTCAATTCCTAAATTGATATGTATAATAATACAGAAATTGAGTAACATTAACACATGAGCCAAATGCCAAAATGCATTTGTAAATAATTACAACAGCACAAGACTGCATGTGCAAATCATAGGTTACTTTCTAAAAGATCCTCCTTAACAGGGCTGGAAATACTAATACTAAAAAATCTAATCCCCTCAAAAAGGTCACTGGTCATTTAGTACTTTACTATAGACAGATTAGTGTGGATTATTGGCTAATTTATACCCATTTATTCAGCTGATAGAATAATAGCAAGGCTCAGTAGTTACTGAATTACATATGTAAAATATCACACTATTCATTTCAACAATTAATTTTAAAACATCCAGAACTTCTTAAAAATACCCCCACCAGCTTTTTTAAGGTGTAATCGACAACTACAAATTGTATATATTTACTGTATAGAGCGCGATGCTTAACCTGTTGTACAGTGTTTACATGTATGAGGAGACTTCAGAAAGTTCATAGCCAATCAGTATTATGTATTTTTTTCACTGAAAACTCATACTAACTTATCACCACATGTCTGAACAGGATCTTGTTTGAGGCACTGAGAAGGAAAAAAGTTGGAACTGAGTTGGAAAAAAGCCCCTATCACAGCAAACAAATTCTGCTTAAAGTAAAGTGAGCATATGCATCAAATTTAGGATGAGGCTTGAATAGAAGAATGGTGAAATTATTGATGCTTTGCAAAAAGTTTCTGGGATAATGCCCCAAAGTAATTAGCATTTTACAAATGGGTAACTTATTTTTAGAAGGGACAAGTTGATATTGAAGATGAAGCCTACAGTGGAAGATCATCCACATCAATTGGCGAGAAAAAAATAAAATCTTGTTCTTGGCTGGGGTTTTTTTTTTTTTTTTGTATTTCAGTTGCTTGGGAATATTGATTAATTTGAGATTTGTTTGATAATTATTTTTAAATTATGGTTTCTTTATACATAAAACTCTACATGTAACAAAATTATTTATTCCCATACTCAATGGTTAATTGAAATGCTTTGACTGAAATTTATGATTGTGGCATGATTGTTTCTCTATATTTAAGGATAATTTTTTAGAAACATTTTTGTGTTATCACTTATTTCCTTATTTCATAAAGAGTCTTAATAATTCCTCATATGTAAGATTTTAAATTGTTATGACATTTTCATATAGCACATAGACATGAACTAAGACTGAACAATAAATACTTAAAGTGAAAAAAGTTGAATAATGAATTTTAAAATTTGTGTGATAATCTAGAGTAGGGTGCAGTAATTTGTGTGTGTCTATGTGAACAGCCAGTCAACAAATATTGAGGCTTGGGGGTCTGATGCAACTACTTATCACAATCATTAAAGTGAGCAAACAACCACACTGAGTATGTAAATACATACACATGGCCATGCTTGGATAAAGATTTAATTACAAAAAGAAGCAGCAGCCCTGATGTGGCCAAAGTTCCTTAATTTACAGACCCCTAACATTGAATATTAGATTACTATTAATAATTACTATTTTTAAGTACTATTTTTTTATTTCTTTGTCTCTTTTAATTTCCCATGCCTGTAAAATACCATCTTTAATACAGAAATATATACCCTGGAATTTATTGATAGGAAAAAAGAGTTTATAAAACTAATATTTTCTGAGGATACTGGACAAAATCTTATGTTTCATTATGCTTTATACTTTAACTATTACAACTGATTTAATTTGGCTTATTGTAAGACATTAAATATTAAATTGTATTAAGAAGCTAAGTACCAATTAAAAATGAAATGAGAAAGATAAATATATGACAAACTTCTAATGAATGAATCTAAAGAATCAGTACAAATAGGCCATAAATTTACACATGACCATCTTTCTAGGTTATCATCTCTGACATTTCTGTATTTTTATTGGGTGGCTATAAGTCATGTTTTCTGCTTCTTTAGTAGAATGTTGAAGTTAGTTTTGCAAGTAGTAGTTTGTGTAGGTGGGTCTAAATTGCTTTCACTTTCAGGCTAATCCATGCCTCCTTCCAACATGTGATTTTAGGGTTTCACTGATTGCCTAAAGTGGTCAACAGTTCTCTCCACTCTGGCTGGCCAAAATTAGAACATCGCCTGTGCTTATGTAAGCTCAGAAAATTGTTTAGTATATAGTTTCCTAGAATTCTTTCTTTTCTTGATGCCATGAGTACAGATTAGTATTTAGGAGAAGACTCAAAAGGGACCTCATACAAATTTAAGAAACTTCTCAGTTATGGTTCCTTGGTGTCTGATACATGGCTCCGCACCTTCCAGCCTCAGGAACTTTCCTAAATTCTGATCTCTTGTTTCCTCACCTCCTTTAGACCTCCTGGCTTTTCTGGTTCTCCATTCTTGTCAGAATAAAACATTACTTCTCAGTAGAAAATTGGCATCTGTAGAGTTTCCTTATGTGCTTCTCCTCTCTCATGGATTGTAATCATGCCTTGGCTGCTGTCCAATACCTGAAAATTGTTGTTTCATATGTATAGAAAAACTTTTATAGTTGTTGACAGTAAGATAAAAAGTCTAATACCAGTTGTTCCTTAACAAGTAAAAGCAGAAAATAATTTTTATGATTGAATATAAGAAATCTACATATCATATCAGACATAATTGATGTCTGACAATTAAATTTGATATAATTGATGTCTGACAATTAAGTAGATATGATTGATGTCTGACAGTTAAGTTTGCAAACTTGCCACTGTGTGCCTATGTTGGAGGTGCTGCACAACCAACTTGGTAAAGTTTCATAACCATGGCATTTCAGTGTCTCATAACTACGTTCATGTGGGGTGGTGTTTTGCTGAATGACGTTCATTATTGCTGTTGTGTGTTTTTGTGTGCCATTATAAGAATGCTGCCACTTGAATTAGAGCAATTAACAAACATTTAATTTCTTGTTAAACCTTGCTGTATCAGAAGTGAAATCAGGGACATGTTAGTCCAAGTTTATTGGGATAATACAATGATGAAAACAGTAGTGTACAAATAGATTAAATATTTTTCTGCAGAGAGAGAAGGTATCACTGATGAAGAGAGGTCAGGGCAACAGCAGAACTGAAAAAAACATTGTGAAAATTTGTCAAATTTTGTGTGAAAATAGTCAACCGACTATGAGAAGCATAGCAGACCAAATAAACATTGGTAGAGAAACAACTAGGTAAATCTTAACTGAAAATCTTGGCGTAAGAAAGGTGTGGAAAAATGGTCCCAAAGGAACTCTCTAGTAAGCAAAAGCAAAAGAGAGTCAAAGTTCACTAAGACCGTTTGGAGAGATAAAACAATGTTTTGGGCATGTTATTACTGGTGATGGAACCTGGTGTAACCAATACTACAAAACGAAGCGAAGTGTGCGGGAGAATGGGGACCGAAGACTCCATTCTTGGCAAGGCAAAACACCCTCCAGAAAAGGGGAAAAACAGGGAAATGAGCTGAGCAAAGTGGAATAAAACCTGTTTAGCTTACTTTTAAACTAATAGTTAAATTACTTGGTGGGCAATTCCTGCTTTTGCTAGAAGCCTACCCTGTAAGGAGTAGAGTGTAAAACCCCTGATCGTGGACAAACCCTCTGGAGGACCATGTCCTTAGCAGATGCAAGAGGCCTGGAAAGGAACGTTGCCCAGGCCAGCCCCTGCCCAGTCAATAGTCAAGGCAGATACCCACTGTGGGATTTGTATTATGGCCAGGGCAGAGATCAAGAGAACAAATGGAGCCCTGAAATATGAACAGGAGAGCTTGTACCCTAATCACAGAGGGAAATACCTTTGAGTGGAGATAAGAAGAAAAGTCTTCTTTTTCACCGATTTTACAGAGAACTGACACCATCGCATCTACTTCACGAAGAAACTAGAGGGGTCTCCCCCAGGGAATCTGTGTACATCACCACAAGTAGGAGGCTGCCTCCACGCAAGGATCAGGTTCCAGAGTTCTCAAAGCTGCCCAGACCCTTAAAGGTAATGAAGTAATATGCTTACTCATAGAAACTGCTGACATTTTTACTCCCTTCCCCTCGGCTAAATAAGAAAATAGCTTTCAGTAAAACCCGGATGTAGCTAACACTCAAGGCCATTCGCTGATGCCCCACAAACTAGTGATGGACCCCTGTACCCACCTTTGAAAACTTTATTGTGTGTTTTGTCTCTTTGTCTTTTCACCACTTTTTACCTTATTTTTTCTTCAGTTGATTGCCGCCAATTCCTCAGGTCTTAAAAAACCCTGTCCCTAGGTCAGGACACCAGCAAAAGTGTGCAATGGAAGTCAGCCATTTCTCCACAATCAAAAACTTTCTGTAAATCCAAATCAAGAGTCAAAATGATGTTGCTAATTTTTTTTATATATTAGAGGGATTTTTCATTATGAATTTGTAGCAACTGGATAAACATTTAACAAAGTTTAGTATTTAGAAGTGGTTATGTAAAAAGTTAGACGAACTTTTGTCCAACAACTCATGGCTCTTGCATCATCACAATGTACCAGCTCCCACAGCACTGCCTATGAGGGAGGTTTGAGCTAACTCTGTTGGAACATCCTTCCTACTCACCTTATCTGACCTCCCGTGACTTTTTCCTTTACCCAAAGATAAAGGAAATATTGAAAAGACTACATTGTCATTACATTCAGGACATCAAGGGTAAATACAAGATGACTGCTCTGATGGCCATTCCAGAAAAAGAGTTTTGTAATTGCTTTGGAAGGTGGAGTAGACGCTGGGATCAGTGCACAGCTTCTTTTTTTTTTTTTTTTAATAATTTTATTGAATCATAATTGTGTACGTTGGTGCAATCATAGGGCACGATGTGCTTCATATACAATCAGAAATATCTTGATCGCACTGTTACAGATAGCCTTCATGGCATTTTCTTGATCACTATATAAAGACATTGATACTCTACCTTTAATAAGTTTCACCAGTACCCTGCTAAGATGCACCTTAGGTGTGATCGCACTAATTGTCCTCCCTCCACCCAGCCTCCCCCCTCCCCTCCCCTCCCTTTCCTTTTTCCCTGTATTCGTGTGCTATAATTGGGTTTTAGCCTTCATATGAAAGCTATAAATTAGATTCATATTAGGGCTTCTTAAGGGAAGATGTTTCAAGGTTGAGATTCTGTGGTGAGATTCAGCAATGAGGTATGTAGCACTTTTTCTAGGATGAGTTCTCAAACTTTGTTTATAGACCTAGTGTTAGAGATTAGAGATCTTGTTCATCTTTTTCTTCATATTGAATATCATCTGAACTGTACCCCAAAGTAGTTATCAGTACAAATAAAGATTTCCTAAATTTTTATTTTCTTTATTTTAAAATAGAATTAATCTTTCAATACATGAACACATATATGAAATCATTTGTTTGGACCACACATTGTAGAATTGAGGCATGGGAGCTTAAGAAATTTTAAGGTTTGATTTTATGAAAGGGCATGTCAGTTATAAAAGCAAATCTCTAAAGTTGTCTGCCTTTCAATATAAGTGATATTAAAGAGCTCTCAGGATGAATTGAAACGAGACAACCACATCTTGACATTGTACAATAAATTGACTTATTGGATGTTACACTTTTCACTTGACAGTGATATTAGGAAATGTTAGTATCATTAATGTTAAGGAATTTTTCATTGCCAAGTTAACACAAATAAAAAATTCATAAAGAAACTCTTAGATAATATTAACACAGACCAACCCAACATCACAGAAGTGGGGATTTTTCTTGTTCTTTGCTCTCACAGATCAACAACTGCAAAGGATATATTAAATAAACAGTAATAAATTATTTCAGAGTGAATTTTAAATCAAGAATATGATGACCTGTTCTACTTCATTTGCTGGTTAGAATTTAGAAGTGAAATTTGATCTCTGAAATTTTTCTTTACTCTGATAATGACTGTATTTTTATTGTATGGACTTTGAAAAATTGTTATTAGGTTGAGTGCCACATGGTCACAGCTTACTGTAGTGCCTCCTCTTGGCAACTTCAAATAGCTTTGAAAAGTAAAGAAATGCAAGTTACACACACGCTCTGTGGCAGAGAATCACTTGCTGTTTGCCAAACCGGTTTCCATGTTTTGTTCCAAAACACAGCTAAATCAGTTTCCCCATATTACTTTGCAGTTAGGTGTTGGGTGGTCTTTGACCATTGGAAGGTGGAGGTAGGTAAAGAAAGTATTTCTAGGCTTGACCCATAATAATCTCTCTTTTTCTCCTTCCAACATATTCTGTTGGCCATTACAAAGAACTACAAAAATATATAGAGAGGGAGCTTCACAATAAAAAAGGACCTGAGGCAAGCATTGCTCAGAGATCCTTCCACAGACTGGACATTATGTAAACGAGAAAAACCTAATATTGTTTTAAGTATTGTTTATTGATACTTTGGAGTGATCTTTTATAGTATTACTTAGACTAATACAGATGTATAATTGAAACCATAAAAAGACCAGGATAATGTAAATTGTAAAGAGGGAGACCCACGTTACACAGTGCAAAACATTTAGTTGGCTAAGCCCAGCCATTGCCTCTGCAGCTGCAGGGACTGTGGTGGGAAAGTGTCCACTGGACACTTTCAGGTCACAAATGGGTAGGTGTTTTACTTTCTGTTTTTCATCAAAGAGAGACTTTTAAGTAAAAATGGCCCTACTTTTTGAGATCAAATATATTAGTAGGATCCAAGAGAGCATGAGGCTTGCAGACTTGAAAAAGCCAAATGATACTGAAACTCAAGTAGTAAGAATATAAAATGAAAAAAGGTTTGAGCTACAGTATCAGGGTAAGACTTAAAATGAACAAAGAGATTTACATTGCAACACAGATCAGCTTAAGAGTATGCTATTTCCTTCAAGCACTTATTCCAGATCTCAAATTAACCCATTAAGTTGAGAGAAATATCAAGGCAAGGAATTAAAGAAATAAAATATTTGCAGGAAGGGAAAAATCTAGGGTTTGGTAATTGGCATATGGAAATGCATTGAAATAGATCAGAAGCCAACTATAAATGGAATTATAATATAGGCAAAGCACATATACAGACACACATTTGCACACACACAAGCCAGATAAAACATCTTCGATTGTTGGAAAGTCCGTGTAACTCTCAAATCCCCAAACTTCTTTCAACACTATAGAAACCAGATGTAAATCTTGGAATACTCTCAGAAGGACATATTCCCCAATATCTACTTCCGATCTATCCCTGGAAGACAAAGATCAAGGAAAAGGCTTTCAGAGATTAAAATTGTATTGTAATCAAGGCCTTTTCACTAACCCCAGGGGACAGGACCTGCAAAATGCCTGCCCAGCAGACTACTTGGGATTTTCCCTTCATCTCCTATCCAAGTAGAAGTTTTTATTGCAGTTTTTATTCTTATTCCACCAATTTATATCAAGTGGTAGGGGGAGAGAGAAAACTTATCTTGCAGTTAAGTCATTAAACCTCAAAGAAAGAAGTACATCTAGACCTCATGACCCCTCAGGAAGAATGGCATATCATATTTTAGAATTTCTGTTGATGCTGTAACTAGATCGGGCTTTGTATTGTTTTCTTTGGGGGGAATATACCAGTTTTATGCAAGTATGTGTGAAAAATAGATGATTTATGATCATAAGGTTAGACTGATAGAGAACAGTTAGTTGTTCGCCAAATGTGGTTCTTTTTCCTCCTGGGCACAATGCTGTACCCCTTTCCTTTCCTCTCTAAGACATGAAAATGGAAGATGGGTGAAATTTATATGTATATCACTTCTTCTCCTAGACGATGGAGAAGACTGTGGAAGTGTACAGAAGGGGTGACCCTCGAGAGAGAGGGAAGAAGCTGGGTGGTTGATGACTGGGAAGCCCACGATTCCTCTGCGGTCTCTAGACAACCCCATTACCCTTCTCCATACAGACCAATTAGACTTTATAGAGAACTCACCTCGCTGAATTTCTGTAGTGTTAAATCCAACAGACGACAGCACCTAATGTTACTTTAATTAATATTCTTAAACATATGCACATTCTTTATATTGACATGCAGAGCAATGAAGGAAATAGGGGTAAACATCATGGTGATTCAGTGCATACCTCTGATGTTTGATATCTCTGAAGAGAATGAAACATAATGAAATGGAGAATTGAGGAAATTATAATCTGAACAGCTACATTTAATTGATCTGTATGCTGATCACTTGTTTATTCATTTACTCAACGATATTAAAGTAAAGCCCTGCCACTTGCACTGTGTTAGTCACTGTTGAGAGATACCTGTGTCCATGTCTTACGTAAATATCATGAAAAGATGAGGAGAGCATGGTAGTTGAGATGCTGACTAATTTATAAAAATAAATAAAAAATAGTAAAACCCACACCTCTTTGGCTTTAAAGCTTTAGTAATCTCAGCTATGTGAACATTTCAAATTTAAATAAATACTGGTTTTTACTTGTCTAAGAATTGCTTCACATGTTATTTGAGTATGATCTCATGGTCCATTGCATAGGTTCAAATAGTATTATGCTGTAATATTTGGTTCAAATCTTTCCTGTTAGAACATGATCCATTTAAATTATGAAGTATAAGTAACCCTTAGCAACCTGGACTTAGCCACCTGTATGCTTATGGTTGGGTCTCCATATTTCCCCAGGGGGAAAAAAAAGTCGCTACCCTTTTTTGAGAAAAATATTTAAAATTTCACAATTTCAGTATTGCAGTTATTGATGTCAAGTACATTTCAATGCTTATTAAAATTTTCCAAATTAATTTAAAACAATTCAAGAATTGAGAATATGATTGGACTTATGTGTAATCAACAGAATTCCTTGATTATATCTAAGCAATTCAGGAAAACATTGAGAAATTTCGAATTATCCACATAATTATTTCATTTTTTCTTTCTGCCTAACACATAATGAGAAATAACTATAAATGTGATAATCACTGGTAACTTTTTAGCATTAACGTTATATAGATTACCTACTGTAAAGTTGATTTCACATATCCCTATAAAATGACATGTGAATATTGTCTCATACAGTAAGAAGATGGTTTGGTATAACGTGACAATAATGTGAACCATAAATTAGAAAATAAAATTTTAATTGATCTTCCGATGTAATTCAATCACGAATATGAGCAACTTAAAAGAATTTTATAGAGTTTAGCTTTGGCTCCATAATAGACTGTTGGTGAATGGCGTTTCCCCTTGACTTTTAGTTCTTTGTATAAAGCTGTTGGATTTCATACCTTCACGTCAGATTTGACAAATGGTTCGCTGAATGGAGCACTCAGACTACAAATGAGAAGTTATTACTCCAGGAACAATTTGATGAGCTTAGAGAAAAGTCCCATACACTTTCTGTCTATATCGCCAAAGAAACTAATTAGTGGAAAGATTGCCAGAATTATAATAACCTCTTTATGTAGTTATTTTTAATATAAAACCTTGGTGATTTTAGTTTCTGTTTGGTTGCAATTATTTTTTAATTAATGGGTGAGAATGATGCATTCCAGAGTTTCATCACTACTCATTATATTTTTACTCATTCACTACAACAAAATTAATATATTTCTAATGAAATGATCTTTACAAAAAGAAAATAAAATGTCACCTAAAAAGATGTCTGTATAATTCCGGATACTTTTGAATCTTGATTTCCAGTTAAATTGTCACATAAGCAAAATTATATAAATAACGTGTATGATATAGATCATCTTGATTATTGTGTATTGTATTAATCTACAAGAAGATTATCTTTTTCTAAAGGGATTATTTTGTAACAATATTCTAAAATTCTAACATATTTAAAATTATTTATTACTCCATCCTGTTTTAGTTCTGTAAGTGCTGTGAAAAAGTATCACACATTTAGTGACTTAAAACAACACAAGATGTATTATCTAACACTTCCGAATATGAGTCACAAGTCTGAACTCTTTCTGGATTGGGAAAGCCTGTTTGTAGAGATTCCCAGCATTGGCTCATGGCCCAGACTGAGTCCGGTTACTGCTTCCATAGTCACATTGCTTTCTCTTTTTTATGATTACTTTGGCTTAGTCCCGATAATCCAGAATAATCTCCCCAACTTGAGTTGCTTAAGTTAATTACCTTTGTAAAATCCCCTTTGCAATGTAAGATAATCTGTTCATGGGTTCTGGAGATCAGGATATGGACATATTTGGGGGACTATTGTACAGACTACCATACCTTGATTTTTGATATTTTGAGCACTAATTTATTTAAATGCACTGATGTTTTTTAGATGATACAAAGAAGATGTTTTATATGATATTAAGACTATTATAACTAAGTAAATGTTAAGTAACTTGACTGTGGTAATCACGTTGTATTAGCAAATTGTATGCCTTAAATGTATGTGACTTCTACTTGTCAATTCTACTTTAAGAAAGCTGAAAAAAATCAAACAGAAAAGAGACTGTGGTGAGAGAGTCTTAAACACTTGAGGAGCGATCATTTAAAATAGAAGTAAATTTGTTCTATATATCTGGAAAAACAGAACTAATATATGTAAACTGTAGAGAGTAAGACTTTGATTCACAACTAGACATAACTTTTAGAAGATCAAAGCCTTCCAGAGGAAGAATGGACTTTTTCAGGTGGAACGTGTTTTGATAAGAGAGAATACCTATTTTGTTGTGGAATCACACACAAGCTTCAAACGTAAGATGCCTGTTTGAACTTGAAGATCCTGAATCTTTATTTTCTAAGGTCTAGAGTTATATGATTCAGGGAAATCTTAGAAATAGTTGCAGTTGGGATTCATTTGAAAGGATAAGTAGGATTTAGACATCTTTAACATCAGCCTGAAAGAGAGATTGAGCCAAATGGAGAGAGAAAGGTGAGTCTGCTCAATAAATTTTCCTGACAGAGAGTTAAAAGTGTGTGCACTGTAGTATTCAGGCATATCTGGAAGTGTCTGAAGAACTACTGAGCCAAGTCTGCCGACTGTCTATTGTTTATTCACCTGAGAAACCAAGAAATCTGGAAAAGAAATAAAAAATGGGGGTGCTCTGAGGTGACTGAAGACAATTATTCCCTCAGCTGCCCTTCCCAGACTCGCTTCCCAACAATCCAGGGTTGGGTGTTCCTGCAGAGTAGCTGTCTGAGGAGGCGAAATAGCCTTTCCCCATGTTTTATGTTTCTGGGAGAAATAGCAATTGATGTAGTATTTTTGGCCTTTCACTTCCCTACTCGTCTTGCCTAGGGAAAAGAAAAGTGAATTGTGTTGGTGAGCTTGATGCGGAGTTGAGTGAAGAAAAGAAAGCTTCGTCCCTTTTTTATATCACCTTCTCTTTATCATCTCAGTCCCTCGGAAATCAAACCTTCAGTTCTGCTTTCCCACGTTAGATGTTTTACAAAGACAAGTCCCCGTGTGAAAAAACCCATAATCTACCTGTACTACCACTGTCAAGCTGAGTAATGCTTCCTAATTCTCGGGTTCTTTATTAAGTTTCTTATTTTCAACTTTATCAATAATAAAAATGTATTGTGAGCTTCCTCTGCCTTACTTTCATCTTCTCAGTTGCTTCTGAATATGGGAGGGAGGAAAGAGGAGAACTTTTGAAGCATCAGTGGTGATGAAGTTGGAGAAATAAGGATTTGTAACTAAGAGTGATTAGTTGAATGCTTTGTCCAACTTCTAAGGTGTCATTTTATTCTTACCTAAAAACAAAAGGTAACATATGTCATATATCTCAGATAGTGTTTGGAATTACTGAGATTGCAAGATTTTTAAGTATTTTTTAAGGTTACACATATGAATTTATACAGAATATTCTATGAAGAGTTAATCTAGTAAACAAGTCAAATATCCTCCACTATGGAATTGATGAATATCAGTGAAAATGAACAAAGTATGGTTACATACAGTGACCTAGATGAATCCCAAGATATAATGTTGAGATAAAGCAGCAAGACATATATGTTTAAATTTATAATAAAATATATGTAAAACATAGGAAAAAATTAACTCTTCTGGAGATGTACACATAAATATTAAAACAATAAAAAGATAAATTATCATTAAAAAATTCAGAATAACAATTCTCGAGACAAGTAATTCTACAACTAGGAGAGGTGGGCTAGTGGGGTTATCTCAGATTCTGCCAATGTTCATTTTTTTTCCAGATTAATAGGAGGGTATGTACATGTGATTAGGTTACATTGTTTGCACTTGTAAGTTAAAGTCAAATTTGCAGTTGAGTCCTTCACCCAGGAAGTGTGCCATGTTCCCCCACTTTGTACCTGTGAAGTGGGAGCTTACAGAACCCCTCCCCCCTTCTTGAATTTAATTGTTTTTTTCTCTATATGGGCCTGTAGTTGTTGATCTACTAGTTTTAACAAAGCTTTGAGTACCTGAGATGATTGAAATGATATCTCATATCTTCACAGACCACAACATAATAAAAGTAGAACTCAATTTTAACAGAAACATACATCCCCACATGAAGTCATGGAAACTAAACAACCTTTTGCTGAATGATAGCTGGGTCAAGGGGGAGAAAAAGAACAAAACCATTAAATTCCTTGAACAAAACCATAATGAAACCACAAGGTATCAAAACCTGTTGGATACTATAAAAGCAGTCCTAACGGGGAAACGTATTGCATTAAATGCCCACATCCAAAAACAGAAAGAGCACACAGATCAAGCATCTAATGAGTCATCTCAAGGATATGGAAAAAGAAGATCAATACAATACCAAGCCAAGTTGAAGAAATGAAGTAGCTAAAATTAGATCAGAACTAAATGAAACTGAGAACAACAACAAGACTCTTGGAAAGTTAATGAAACAAGAAGTTGGTTTTTTGGAAAGATAAAGACCATTGGTGACTTTTTGGCCAGACTAACCATGCGAGGGCCCCTGAAGGAGGATGCTCTCTGCTCTGGCTGCTCGGCTCTCATTGTCAAGGTTCTTGAGCACTGGAGCATAGTTGATGAAGGAGTGTTCATAAATACAGAATGATCACCATTCACATACTTTATTTATTGCAGAACAAAGCACACAAACCATAAGGAAAATACGTGAGTGGAGAAGAGCCGATGAAGTGTGAACCCACACCATTTTTTATAGGCTAATTACGTTGCCTGGTTTGTCCCACCTTTCCCTTGGCAGAATAGGCCATTGCCTCCTGCCTTTCAGATAACTGACAAGTCGGGGTTATATAACAAAACTTCTTAATACGCATGTGTCTTCCCTCGAACCTTTCTAAAAACCCAGTGGGTCCAGGTCCGTGTAAGGTCACTAAGGGTTCCTCACCATCTACTCTGATGGGAAGGAATCCCCAGCCAGTAACTTGGTTTCTACCCTGACTGCCAGCCAAGTAATTCTACAACTCAGTGTCCCCTCCCACCAAGGAGTGAAGCTGGGGGCTGGGGAAGTGTGTCCCCTCCCAGGCCGAGCTGCCCTCACCCTACCTGTCAGAGAGGCAAGTCTCCACCCCCACCCCAGGAAGCAGGAGAGAAGCTGGGCCCGGGCTGCGCTCTTCCCCTTCAGCGTGTCTCCCTGCCCCTGTGGCTCCCAACCCAGGCACAGCACAGGCCACCATTCCCGCTATGTTACCATAATCTGTGTCACCATGTTGCACAATGGATCTCTTCAAATTATCACTCCTATCTAACTGAAACTATGTTTAGTTATATCTAAAAATCTTATTTTTTAATACAATTTTAAAAAATATCCATAAAAAGAGCTCCTAATGGCCAAATCTGGAAAAAAAGCAAAAAATCAGTGTTTAACTATAACCCCAAATACAAAATAAATATCCACCAATTCACATTGAAATAAATAATTATCCAGGTCAATAAGTGAAGAGGAAGGAATAAAGTGCTTTTGCAGAGGAATTTCAAATATAGTAGAACCTCCATAGTTGACCACCTCCCAGCTTTTCCTACCCCTCAGCTGCCTTAATTTTCATGGAGCAGACGTGCACCAATTGTACATGTCAGTATGGTGGGCCTAGTTGCCTGTTGATAACTTTTGTATGTTGACCAGTTTGTTATTGTCCCATGGGTGATAAACTTATAGAACTTCTATTGTAATAGTCTGATGCTTTTCCAGTGAATGATGATCCTCCAGTGAATGAATAAGAATGAGCTTAATTTCCCTTCCCTTGATTGATTTAGGGCTGGACTCATTTCTAACCAAGAGTTCATGAAAGAGAAAAGTGATAACTTAATAGTAGAGAAGCCTGTCAGACAGTATGTAACCAAGTAATCGAAATTGGCATCGTCAGTAGTGATGATGTAGGTTTACATCATTACCCCTTGTGTGATGCCTTATGAAGGTTCATCCCTCTCTGTGGTGGTCCCTCTCAAAATACATGATTTCAGTATGATCACAAAAATAACATTACACAAACCAAAAGGGAGGGACATTTACAAATCATCCGGCCAACATTATTCATAAATGGCAAGGCCATAAAGAATGGAAAAGTGAGAAACAAAGGTCAGAGGGCTTGAAGAGACCCGAGGACAAAGGGCAGAAGATTCCCTGGATGGTGTCCTAAAATAGATAATAAGTTGGAAAAACAGCTAAAATCTATATGAAGACTATAGTTTAGTGAATCGTATGGTAATAATATTTATTCCGTAGATTTGATCAGTGCACCATTGCTAGGTAAGTTGTCTATGTAAGTAAAGTGGGGAGAAGGGTATACAGGTCTTAGTACTATATTTGAAATTTTTCTGTAAATATAAAATTGTACAAAACAAAAAGTTGAAGGAGAGAATTGACAGAGCAAAAATATAAACAAAAAGCATTTGATTCAAAATAAAAATGTATTTGTCCCTCATTTGTGATACCTATTGAATCCTTCAATGGGATTCTTAAAAAATTTGGTGTGTACATGTCAAACATATTTCAAGTCTTCCTTTTTAATTCTTAATATGAAATGTTTCACTAAATTCTTTAAACTCTCCCTTTTGTTATTTCTCTCTTCCATTGATACTTAATACATGCAGTCCCCAGGTTATGGATGACCTGACTTTCGGTATTCTGTACTTATGAACAAGTTCCCAAGGATTTCCAGAAATATAATTTATAATTATGTAATTAATAATTTGAGACTGAGTTTCTTCCATGTGTGGATACAAATCCACGTGGCCTAAGCAACTCATACCCCCCTGCTAGCGGCTGCTCTCACTGTTCATACAGTCAGCCACGTATGCACAGCATCACTTTTGGCGTCACTTTTTAATTTGATTTTGTGAGTATACGTTTATGTTTTTGACCATTCCTCCAAACCAAAAGTCCACTTCAACTCCAGGTTAGCCTGCAATGAAGAGAAAGATTATTATAGTGGAAATAAAGTTGAAATAATTAAATATTTGGAGAAAGGCCAGATTCCATCATTCATTGGAAAAGCATCAAGCTTCAGTAGCTTGACTATCAGAGCAATTACAGAGGATAAGTACGCATAATGGAACAGGTGAATGGAACACAGCTCCAATGAAAGCATCTGTTATTACTAAGCAGTGAAGTGCATTAATTATTGAAATGGACAGATTATTATTGATTTGGTTAAAAGATTGAAATAGGTGCAATATTTCTTTCTTTCTTTCTTTTTTTTTTTTTTCAGTTTTTGACCGGGGCTGAGTTTGAACCCACTACCTCCGGTATATGGGGCCGGTGCCCTACTCCGTTGAGCCATAGGCGCCGCCCCAATAAGTGTAATATTTCTAACAGCATAGCACTGATGCAACATTATGTGTGTGGTAAACTTTAACATTCTTTTATAAAATTTCTTCTATCTCCTATCTAAGATTTTCATATGAGTTTATTTTTATGTTCTGTTTGAATTAAAAGAATGAGCACAATAGTTTCTGCAACTTATTACAGTGTGGAATATTATTGTTATCATTATTACTATTATGGTATTATACCATATTATTATTACCACATATACACCATTAGAGTATTACTATTACCATATATGCTTTTCATCAGGAATGGATCAGAGTTATATACAAATCTGACTGAAAGATGTTCTCAGAAACGTATCTTGTCCTTAACCTGGAGACCATCTGTTACTTCTAACATCCATTTCAACTCAAAAACTTGTCTCCACACTTTTAAATTCCTTCAATAATGCCTTACTTCTTTTAGCCACTCTTAACTTTTCCTCACACACTAATTTTGTCAAGTCCTAACATTGTTTCTGTAAGGTTTTTGATCAATCACTATCATGAATACACTTTTTTTTCCCCTTTGAGATAGGGTCTCTGTCACTGGGCTAGAGTGTAGTGGCATCATCGTAGCTCACTGTAGCCTCAAACTTAGGGGTCCTTAAACTTTTTGAACAGGGGGCCAGTTGACGGGCCCAATTATAGTTTAAAAAAAAACCCTATGAACAAATTCCTATGCACACTGCACATATCTTATTTTGAAATAAAAAAACAAAACAGGAACAAATACAATATTAAAAAGGAAGAAAAATAAAGTTAAATCAACAAATTTGCCAGTATTTCAATGGGAACTATGGGCCTGCTTTTGGCTCATGATATGGTCAATGTCTGGTTCCATATTTGTCACTGCTAGTCGTAACAAGTGATGCAAATGTGCATCAGTTAGTCTAGATTTGGTTAGAGATTTCAGATGTTTCATTCTGGAAAAAGTCTGTTCACAGACATAAGTGTTGCCAAATATGGTTGCCATTTTGAGTGCATGGTTCCTGAGATTAGGATATGTCTCAGAGGGGAGAGATGCATAGAAATTAGGAAGGCTGCTTGACTTGAATGCGTCTTTCAGAGAGTCACAATTCTGGAGTTCAGCCAGTTCCATTTGGTAAATTGTATCCACATTTTCTTTTTTATTTCAAGTATCTTTTTATTTCAAGATACTTTATTCTTTTTTTTTTTTTTTGTAGAGACAGACAGACAGACAGAGCCTCACTTTATCACCCTTTGTAGAGTGCCATGGCATCACACAGTTCACAGCAACCTCCAACTCCTGGGCTTAAGCCATTCTCTTGTCTCAACCTCCCGAGTAGCTAGGACTATAGGCACCAGCCACAATGCCTGGCGATTTTTCTGTTTTGCAGTTTGGCCAAGGCCAGGTTTGAACCCGCCACCTTCAGCATATGGGGCTGGTGCCCTACCCGATAAGCCACAGACATTGTCCTCATGATGCTTTATTCTTAAAACAGGTCACAATACTAAGTTTTTGGCCCATTCTGCCACTGTGCAAGCTACAAATGCTTGCTGAGCAGCAGAGTGGTGCTCTTTCATAACCTGTCTGAAAAATGAATAAAAATCCATATAAAACAAATATTCAAATAGTTTCCATAGGAACACAGATAAGTGTGACCCCCACCTCCTAATCTTATTGCTCCATCTGTGCCAACCCTACTCTTACAAAGACATTTCAAAACTAGCAATAATTAAGTTAAATGGTCCCCCCAAATCCCTTAATTCAAGCTAAACATGCAATTAACTGCTACACAATGATATCTACACGTTAATATTAGCTGAAGCACAAGTTGCTAGGTGACGTTTCATTTCACTTTCCCAAGCACGAGACGTAGGCAGAGTGCCAACATCCTGCTCTTCTACTTCGGGTAGGTAGTCAGGGTTCTGGATTTGCTGCATGAGTTGCCACATCAGTCCTGACATCACATAGTAGATTGTCAGCCTCTGGAATCCATTGAAAGTAGAAGCAGCAGCTACAATGTAAGCACCCATATTTCCAAAGAGCATCCAGTCGCCCCCAGGCATTTCTGGCAGGTCACAGCACTCAACTATCCAGTCAAGGCCATTGCATGTTGGTCCCCATATGCTGGATGAATAATACTTCTCATTGGTTTAGTTCTTTTTTGCAGAAGAGGCTTTACATGAGCATGATCATAAAGGATGCAATTAAATGATCCATATACTCCATCATTGACGTAATACATAAAAGTTTGTTCACTGGACTCATCTTCATCATCAGAGCCTATTTGTTCTTTAATACAATTTTTTTGGCAATGATATTAACTGCAAGTGTGGAAGCTGATGCAACATAGTATCTGCCTGGCTCAGCTATGATTCTCACTCCAGAGTCTGATGGAAAGTACTTGTCCAATGCTGGGTTGATTATACCAATGATCTCTTCGAATCTAAGCTTCACATCCTCAGATTCAAGAAAGCCACCACCAATACTAAGGAGGTACATGCTGAAACCATTCTCAGCTCCCATGTCAAAGACACACGTGGACATCAGAGATTGCCTGCACGAAGGTCTCAGGATCAGTACAGCCACTTCCTACGTGGAAGCTGACACCAATGACATCAATATTTAGCTCTGTTGCCTGTTCCAAAAGAATTCTGCTGGTTTTGAGTGTGGCACCAAATTTAACACTGAGTCAACAGACTGCTTTGGAATCATCAGTGGCAATCCGCAAAACCAACTAGGCCTTTGGATGTGCTCTGGCAACTTTCATCAACTCAACTTCACTGTCAAAAGTCATCATCTGGACCCCATTATTGGCAGTGTACTTTATTTGAGACACTTGTTTACAAGGATTTACACAGATAATCCTCTCTGGAGGCACCCTGAGACTTTGCACCAATTGTATTTCAGTCTTGCTAGCATAGTCAAATCCTGTCCCAATGGCAGCAAGGGTCTTCACAATGGCTTTACTCTCATTACATTTGACTGCATAAAAGGGAATAACATGA
>CAUYON010159067.1:0-34770 GCA_963573935.1 Arctocebus calabarensis | reverse complement strand
TTATATAGTGATCAAGAAAATGCCATGAAGGCTATCTGTAACAGTACGATCAAAATATTTCTGATTGTATATGAAGCACATTGTGCCCTATGATTGCACCAATGTACACAATTATGATTCAATAAAATTATTTAAAAAAATTATATCAATGATATTTTAGGGTAGTCAGACTTAAAATATTAGAAACCTATCAGTAAGAAAAGTTGTAGAATCGGCTTGTTTGTGATTTTTAAGAACAAGTTAGAAGGCCACTGTCCAGCATAGTTTTCATTTTGTCCTTTTTTGGTGGTAAATAAAGGGAAGAGATGCGATTTGAAACTTCTTTGCCGAGTGGTAGTCATGAGATTATGTAAAGTTATGGAGATTGTCTCAGATGCTATTTGGGTTTTTCCGCGCTCCACGAAAACTGTAAGCGCAAAGCAGTGAGGAGAAGGTTTTCCTTGTTAGTGCCAGTCACAAGCGAGTCTATTTCCTCCTGCTGCTCCATCCAGCAGCATATGTAATTTAAGTCTAGCATGTGTTTGCTTCGGGGTGGAATTTAAGGGGGAGCCTGTGCTGTGTGTTTCCGAGGCCTTGCGTCTACATCTTTCCTCCTTGCTAGCTTTTCTGTTTCCTTAACTGCCAGCCCCAGTCTCATCCGGCCCCTCCCTGCTCATGCCCCAGCGCCATCCCCTTTGCTGTGAGGGCTTAGCTTCCACCTGGGCCAGTGCCTGCTCTGAGTGGACCCTTGAATGTCCTGTATGGTCCTCACATGCAGCCTGCAAGAGGCTGTCACCTTTGAACAGACAGGTTCCCCAGACACAGCTTGGCCTCTGGAACAGCTGGCGGCCCCCACCTGGGCCCTTTCTCACTGACCTCTTTGTGTGCCCCCTGCCGCTGCCCTGCCCACTCTCCACCATGCCGCCCTTGTGTCTTCTGGGTGGGACGCTTCTGCCACTGCCTTTCCTGCTGTGGCCTCCTGAACAAGCCTCAGACTTTCCTGTTGCTGCTGCTGCTTAAGCTTCCTGTCATGGCTCCATGTTCCGGCTCATGTCCTTGTTGCAGGGTGATGCAGGAGTCCCAGGGCCATGCAAGTACTCCAGGGCCGTGCCTATGTTCTAGGGCCATGAAGCTGTTCCAGCGCCCTGCAGGTGTCCCCAGGGCCTTGCCTGTGTGCTGCGTCCATGCAGATGTTCAGGCCCATACAGATGTTTCAAGGCTGCGTTTTCGTTCTCGGCCAGGCCTCTACTCCAGGACAGGCTGAGGTTCCAGGGCCCAAATCCTCCAGGGTTATTCCTCTACCCCAGTGTTTTGCCTCTGTCCCAGGTCCTGCTGAGTTGCTTTCCAGGCTGTGCCGACATTCCAGGGCCTTGCCTGAGTCCTTCCCCTCTGCAGGTCCTCAGGGAGAGGCTGCCTTTTTGTGCCTATCTCTGAGGGAAGGATTGCCATGGGCACAGATTGTCCCCTAAGCCATGGAGTCGTGTCAGAGCCTGGGAGTTCAGGGGTGTAATTGAGAGGCGAGTTCCGCATGCTCCGTGTTAGGGTTCCCCGGAGACTTGGTGACAGGATGTGCAGACATCGCGGGAGATCTCTTTGAAGGAATTGGTGTGTGTGACTGTGGAGACTTGGTGAGTCTGGAGCCTGGTGGGGACGAGGTGCAGGCTGGGGGGCGTCTGCCACCAGGCAGGGAGGCTAATGCTACAGCCAGGTTCCCTCCGCCCTGCCTCTTGGGGGAGATCGGCCTTTTGTTTTCTCCAGGTCTTCAGCTGGTTGGATGGGGTTGTCTGCTTTCTTGTCCCAAAACACCCTCACAGAAACATCCAGTGTAGCGTCTGGCCACACATGTGGGCTCCGTGGCGCATACAGGTAGCCCCCCAGGAGTGGGTTCAGAGACGGAGCTGCGTCAGAGCCCTGGTAATCACCATATGAGATTTTGTCAAAGTGAATACTATCCCGGCGATATTTCAGAATGCAATGCCCGTAACAGAAAGCTCCTGTAGAAACCTAAGGGATGGGGAGTTACCCAACGGGTTGTCTTTAAACTCCATAAAGTCCGAATGTCAGGGTAATCGTTCGGAGATGCTCTTGAAAACACACGTGCTGTGGGCAGGCAGACGGGGCAGATGCTGTCCTGCCCGTCAGTGGAGCCCTGTGCCATGCCTGAGAAGCCACAGCTCCTCTGAGCTCAGCGTCAGTGTCCACAGCCCCTGCTGCTCAGACCTGTGCCCACCAAGACGGCCGATGTGGCGTTTCGCTAATGTGCGTATTTCCAGATTAAGGGTTCTGTGACATGCCTTTAAAGCCTGTAGCTGATGTGTCGCCATCACTGGTCACCTTGGGCTTCTTCCAGGGGTTGTGTGCGTCTTCACTGTTCTATGGCCTGCCTTGAGCTCTGATGAATAACCAACACGTGCGTGGTCTTTGCTGTTGATACGACACTTCACCAGCATGAGCAGGGCCTCCAACTGGGGCCCTGCCTTTCAGAGAACTTGGGACAGCACAGGTGTGGAAGAGCGGAGGTACAGAGGAGCACGGGGCGTGGAATGGCACAGCTGAGGCCTCTTTCGGGACCCTTCTGGGTCAGGTATGGGTAGCTGCAGATAAACATCCTCCCTGGAGACTGAGATCCTTCAGGCTTGAGGGACAAGATTCTTGAGTCTCCCAGGACCTGTGTCTGCATGCTGTGAATGTTGTGGGCTGTGGCCTTGCCATTGTCAGAGCACCAGGTAAATTTCTGGTCAAATTCCTTGTCTCAGAGAGCACAAGCATATTAATTAGATTGTTTTTACATAATGAAATACCACTTTGCAGTAATGCCGCCTGGGTTTTGATTCTAGAGTTTTTAAACAATTAGTGTAGAATTTGCAACTGTTGTGTATGCGTTGGCTAGGGAATATTTTGCAATATTAAGCAAAATTTAATTTTGTTTTACAAAATCTAAACAAAAATATTTTATAATTCAAATTCATGCTTTTCTCACACAGGTACCCGTGTAGATGTGGGCATGACATAGGTGAAGGTCAGTGTTGATGTCTTTACATTGGCACCTGGACGGATGTCAAATGCTAGAACTGTGGATAGTTTTATTTTTATAAACACATTTAGTAAGATTAAATTCAGGAAAAAAATAATAAAATATTTAATTTTACTGAAATATTTTAGATTGAAATAGTTGATATTCCCTAATTACATATAATATGTATTTTACCTATTAATTTTAGCAGGTAATTTAGAATATTTGGAATAGTAAGGTGTACGAGAAACAGCTTCTTTGAAAACAAAATGACTAAACATTTTGAATTTTGCATTTTCTTCAGTCTACATTTTTAGATAAATATTATTCAAGTGACATAGATGAAATAATCATATTTCATCTTCTAATCCATGAGGTGACTTCTTTGACTAGAACACAAATTATGTGAAATCTTGGTTTTTAACTAGGTAATGATTTTGCTGAAATGAAGGCAGAATAAAGAAACAATAATTTATGAATTGTGTAAGTCTTCATTTGATTACTCATCTAAACATTGCTGCACCACCAACAGAATATCCAGACATGTGTCATAATAATTAAATTTAGCCGTCTTTGGCATTTTGCCAACTTTCTGTCATATACAAATTACAGCTTTTTACATACTTTTTTGATTGACATTATGAAGATGTATCTGTCAGCACAGGAAGAGAGAATATACTTAAAAGCCTGTTTGCTTGATTTATTAACTTTAAGATCTTTAAGCATGTGGTCTGTGGTTTCTGCTCATGGTACCTTGGGCCTGTTCGGGATTTTGAAGCAGAGCCCCTATGAACTTGAAGTCTTTTGAAGAGTGACTTGGGCATGGGTAGATTTAGGGAGTGGGTTTCTATATCCTCAATTTCTGACTTTTCCATGAGATTCTGCCTGTGAATGTACCAGTGATATCCTTTGTTTCCTCCTGTGTGCTGAAGTTTCTTTTGCTTTGGGGAGAATGTTACCCTGGTGCCTTGCCCCAAGGCAGTGGTTCTCAACCTTTCTAATGCCGTGACCCTTTAATGCAGTTCCTGTGGGTCTCAGCCCACAGGTTGAGGACTGCTGCCCTAAGGTATCAAGACATTATACCTGCCCTCCCTGCCGTGGCATTCAAATGTATCAATTTACTTTTTTTATGCATGATCATCATATTTTTGTCATGTTCTTTATATTGTTTTGACCAGGACTAATGATAATTTTAATGATCTAAGGCAAAAGAAAATTTTTATTTTATGGCCAATGAAACGGAAAATTTTAATTATACCCTTCCTATTTTTCTATTGCAAAGCAGTAGGGTAGGGTGAGCAGTAATACTTTTGAGCATAGAGAGTCAGGGGCTTGTGGGATGTTTATATAATTGTAACAAGAGAAAAGAACTCTATGTAGATTGACTGTTAAAAGTTGCACTTACTGATGTATACTTTGAAATGTAGGATGAAGGGTGTCAGATCATCTTATTGAGTGTACTTATAGGAATGATATAGTGATTTTATTCAAAAGGTCATAGTTGCAGTACAGAGGAAATTTCATTCTTGGTGACTATTTAAATGAATGAAAAATTTTTGAATGCCAACCTGACAGCATGATGGGAAACACGAAATTTTCAAAGTTCTTATACTGGGGGCAGCGTATATGAGCAAGAAGGTCTACAGACCAGGTGCCTTGGTCTTTTTTTATAGATGGGGTTTCTTTGTTCACAGGTGGACTTCCACCATGGCCCTTCTTGTTCACTCATTTTTTTTTTCTTTTTTAAAATAATTTACCTGTTTAGACCTTCTCAGGGCGTTGGAAAGATTGATCATAATCGAGCATTTGCTGAGTGTCTATTTCTTCTGTTGGATTCCCTGGGAAATATATTTGCAAGTTTTTCTCTTGAGTTCTTTGCTAATAGGAAAATGGGAGCTGTTGGAAAGATGTTGGGTTGATGGATAAAAATTCTCTAATGGTTGATGAGCTCCTGTTGTGGTCTACTGTATTCCCTTATTACTGTTGCTGTAGACATGGAAACATTTTCACATCAATCTATAGATATTGAAGTTGTACTATGTGCCTGGTGTTTTTTTTTTTTTTTGGTGGGAATATATGATATGGTTATGATTAAGCATTTTACATTGAAACACAGTTGTAATGCAACCAACTTTTGGCCAGTGGCACATACGCAGAAGATGAACCTGCTCTTGGCAGTAGATTTTTTTTATAGAGGGGATTTCCTTATTTGTTGGTCATTTTGCTTTGCTCTTGATTGCCTTGACAAGAGGCATCATTAGTTGATTTGAAACCCTGATCTTTGGAAGCGTGGGGCATATTCCTCCTCTCGTCTGGGTGGGAATTTCTTCAAAATAGTACTTCTTTTCTTTTGAGATTTTAAAATATGCAGTTGCTATGCCAAATGATTTTAGAGGGCTGTTCACCTGTTGTGGAAATTTATAAGAGCAGGGGGCTGACCTGGCCCTGGAACTGGGAGGCCTGACCCTGTAGGATCTGCCAGCGGCTGCCTGGAGAGGTCCCACTGCACTCCTCACTGCCAGTGTTGAAGTAAAGCATGGTATACATACATACACCACAGTTTGTTTATCCATTCATGGGTTGATGGGCACTTGGGTGAATTGAGCTGCAAGAACACTCTTCAGCCAAAATAAAAGATGGAGAGTTTACATCTTTTGTATTTACCTGGATGGAATTGAAGCACATTCTTAGTAAAGTATCACAAGAATGGAAAAACAAGTATTCAATGTACTCAATACTAATATGAAACCAATATGTAAACAAGTACATGCCCACACAAGAGAAAAACACAAGTATATTCAAGTGGGAGGAAGGAGGACTGGGGGGCTTTCATCTAAGGTGCGTGATGTAAGATACACGACACATCCCCGGGATGAAGGGCTCAACTATAACTTGAACTTTACCTTAGAAATGCAATCACTGTAACCTAAACATTTGTACCTTCATATTAATCTGAAATAAAAAATAAATGAAACATGTGGACCCGAGCTCTGGGCAGCGCCGGAACTCTTGCGTCCAGTGTGCAGGGCTGGGAGTGATGGTGACAGCCATGCTGCCTGAGCTAGTGGCTCACCTCTGCCTGTCACTTTGCCTCCTGGCGTCATGTGCTCATCCTTAAAAAGACAAACGGATGTCTGACTCTGCTCTAACTCTAATGGCACATGCAGGGGCTCTTTGTCACCTGTCAGGTGGGACGGGCCCCTCATCATTCCATTTTAACCTTTTAAAAATATTTAATATAAGAGGCTCTAATAGTCCTCCATAGATAGGCCATGGCAAAGGAGGGTGTGCGTGAGCCAGTGTCCTGTCCCCAAAGGGAGTGCCTAGGAATAGAGCTGTGGGTACAGAGGGGCAGGGTAGGGAGGTGGTCCAGCTGATCCACTGTCCAGAGCACTGACGAAGATTTGCTTCTTTCTCCCTACGTGGCCATTTTTACCTTCTGTTATTGTTTATGGATGCGTGATCTTAGCCATGTGATTCAGAAAGAATGTTTTGTCATGAGACATGCATATTTTGGGTCTAATGCTATCACTCAATTAAACATGTGAACTTGGACTAGGCCTTTCATTTCTAGATGTTGTGGCCTTCGGCATTCCCCTGAGTAATTGGGATAATGAGAACCGTCTCACGAGGTCATCTGGTGTATTAAATGGGACTTGTATAAACTGTAGAGCAGGGCTAAGAATGTACGCAGCGGTGAGAAATGCAGGTTCTTTTCTGATCCTCCATTCTTTGGGCAGGTACATGATTCACCTCATGATTTATTTATAATGCCTTGCACATTAGTTGCAAGTGGATGAAGAACAAAACCTCTGTGCGGAAAGAGCAACAACACACAAAACTCCCTGGAGCTTGTGAGTGAGTGCGTGCGTGTTATTTACTGGAGAACTTTTTAAATCGCCCCTCACTGGTAGGTGGCAGTCACATTGTTCAGTTTGGGATAGTGGAAGCAGCAGATTAGAATCAGTCATACAGCCTGGTGTTACCAATAAATGATAACAGATGGCCTGACAGCAAGGGAGGGGATAGCAGATGGGGAAAGAGCAGGTCAACCTAAGAGCCATTGGATGCAGTTTACTGCGGGTATAAAAAGGTGTGTGGATATCACAGAAGGAAGAGTCAGCTATTACACAGTAAAGAAGAGTAATTGATTTCTGTGACTCAAACCTCAAAAAGTTCCGCATTTATTTTCCTTCTACCAAGTGGGTGGTGACGGTGACAGTGGAGGCTGACCTGGTGGCAACCGGTGTGGAGGGGAGGGCAGGAGGCCTGTCAGGAGCTGTCCTTCTGTGAGCTGACCTGCGTTATTATCATAGCTATGGTAGAACTCTGACACCCTGACTTCAAGAAGAAAACAGTCTGTAATCTGGCTCCTTAAAAGTGGGGGCGCCCAAAGCCAACATGGTGAGTCTGTGGAATTGACCAGGTAGTTAACATAGGTAGTTAACAATATTAGTATTTTGAGACGTGGGGAGCTATGCTGGTCAGCTCACGGCCACTTGGGAAGGTATCTGGTGGGCAAAGAGCCAGGATGATGCTAAAATGTGGTATAGGACAGGTGCTGGGAGCTGTCATGGATACAGAACAGGGATGGGGGGCGGCACTAAGGAAAAGCTCCATGATAGTTCAGGTATCTGTTGCAATCAACTTTCTAATTCTCTAGATGAAGCCTAATGGTCACATCAAGTGGATGGGGAGTCCAGATGGAGAATCCAAGTCGGATGCTTCAGGTCTGGGGATCAGGCCCCAACAATACATAATTGATACTATCAACAGAATGTAGCTTTTGGGAAGAAAATTGAGAACTTAGAGCAGGCCTGGGAACAAGGCTGGGAGGCTTACTAGGAAGGACCAAAGTATGACTTTACCTTGCCACCATAGTGTGAGCTGAGGTGGGAAGGGAGAGGCTTCAGGAGGGATGTAGTGGTTCTCCGGGGCCCTGCAGTGACCACCTGAATGGAGCCAGCCTGTGGAGGGAGGCCCCCTGTGTCTCAGCAGTTTAGTTAATATCAGGAGGCACCTGTGAGGTGGTGATGTTGCCCCCTGACCTCCTGGAGAGGTGGCTTCCCCATGGGGGATTTGAAAGTGAGTCGGGAGGTTTCTCTGTAAGTTGACCACCCAAGGGACTGCAATAGACTGGTCCACATACACAGAAGTGGTTAACATTAATGAGCTAGGCTTACTGTGTTGATTTATACATATGGTACATGTCTGGTCTATGAAAATTAGGTCAACTTGAGGAGGTGGACAGGGTAGGGAGGTGGTCAGCTGTGGAGGTTCTCCTGCATAGTTTCAGGTAGAGGACTGAGGATTAGAGAAGGGGGCCGACTGTGGAATCTCGGTGTCCAGGGCTCTTGTGGCCTTACCTGTTGCCTCCTTGGAGGTGTTTCACCCTTATCATGGTGCTGAGAAGACACTGTACTTACCCCTTCTAAGCACTTGAATACTCTGAGATCAGAGACTTCAGAACGACCCTGTCTGCCTCTCTGTTACTCTCTGAGACAGGCGTCCTCAAACTATGGCCCGTGAGCCACATGCAGCCTGCCGAGGACATTTATCCAGCCCTCTGGGTGTTTTTGCTGCTGGTGCCTGTCCTGCTTAGCAGCTGACTCATCCCAGGCCACAGTGCGCATGTGTGGAATGTGTGGCACTTTCCGACTCCCCTCCTTCTCTCTCCCCCCTCCCCCCCCTTGTTTTTTTAGTCCAGCTTAGCAGCCCACTCTCCTGGGGCACAGTGGGCATGTGTGGAATGTGCACAGCACTCTCAGACTCTCCTCCTTCTCTCTGTCTCTCAGCTCCTCCCCTCCGTCTGGGGTGAGACTGAGACGTGTGATCGGAGGAGTCATGAGCTTGCTCCTGCAGAGCCTACTGCTGCCTGAGGACCGAGATAAGAATAAGTTAGAATTTTTTTTTTTTGAAGTTAGGAGAACTATTTTTTTTTCTTATTTCACAGTTAGTAGGGCCTTTTTTTACAGTTAAGGGGACGCCTTTTTTTCCTGAAGTTAGGAGGTCTTTTTCTTTTGCAGATAGGGGATGCCTTTTTTTCATTTTAAATATTGTATTTGTTCCCTTATTTATTTATTTATTTATTTATTTATTTATTTTTTGCAGTTTTTGGCCAGGGCTAGGTTTGAACCTACCACTTCCAGTATATGGGGCCGGTGCCCTAATCCCTTGAGCCACAGGTGCTGCCCCCATTTTGTTTTTTTACTTCAAAATAAGATATGTGCAGTGTGCATAGGAATTTGTTCATAGTTTTTTTTTTTTAAACTATAGTCTGGCCCTCAAACGGTCTGAGGGACAGTGAACTGGCCCCCTATTTAAAAAGTTTGAGGACACCTCGCTCTGAGAACTTGAAGGTACCAATGAGTTCATGTTCAGACCAGGCTGAGCAGCCCCAGTATGGGGTGCCTACTTTCCCCTCAGAAAGCATGAATGGTAAGCAGTTGTTAAGACCTGCCTGGTTTCCAAGGATTAGGACAGGTCTAGTTACAGCCAGCAGTGTGGAGGAGAGAATGATTACACACAACGAGGCCTCACTGTTTGTTTCTTAAAACATCTCAGGGTATGCAGAAGAATGCATGGTAGCTGACCTGTATTTCTAAAGAGTTTTAATCAGAGGAGGCCCTGGAAAACTGAAGAGCCATGTGATTTTAAGATTTTCACAATTATTTTTCTGATTACCTCTTATGCACTAACACAGCTGTTAAGCAGAGTTGATTAAACAATGGGGAATTTAAAAAGCCCTTAATGATGTATTTTACATGACATTTATAAGAGACCTTGATGGCCCATTGTGGATTATAAGAGAGAATTACAGCCATTAAAATGGTCTGTGATTAATTTTTTCACAATAGATCATTATATCAAGGCATTAGCTTCTGTTCAGTTTATTTTTTAGAAAAGTATGTGATGAATGTCTTTTGAGACCATCATAAAGCTGAACGACTCCCCCCATCCACGCTAACGTCCCACCAAACATAAACAAACCAAAACTCTTTGAAAATCTCCCAAGAAAATAAAATGTATTCAAAACTTCTTTTGTTTAAATGTTTCATATGCCTTGTTTAGTGTTATTTGGACCAGTATTTAATCAGATTTGTTTGGGCAATAAAGCACCCTAAGTGTACTGTAGCGGTCTGTTCGGATTAGTTTTAGATACCTTCTGTACATGGATCTTCAGATAACTACTTTTTAATGTTTTTTTCATTTAAGTGTATTATATTTATGTGCTTTCTTGGGTGGATTTCTGTGAAGCATTTTGCAGGGAGGATGTCAGCATAAATAACCAACTGGCAAATAAAAGTCAGTTAAAAATTCTGATAGCTGGCAGTGGTCCTTTAACATTTAAATACAGTATGTTTAGAGCAAATTTAATTTTCTTGAGATATTTGCCTGCCTTGTTTCCCAAGTTAACTCATCTTTCTACTCAGTAAAGAGACCCTTTCACATTTAAAGGAGTATTTTATACTTTACCCACATATGAGTACTATGCATTCAAATGTTACATGGATTTTTTGTTTTAAAAAGAAAAAGACTTGGTTGTCTTTTTCTTTCTCAGAATTTCCATTTCCTGAGAGTTTTAGGCTTAAAGCTGATTTGAGGGTTTTAGCTGAGTGGTTCATGCGTTTGGATACAACTGCTGTTCTCCAAAAAAGGACTCAGCCTCGTGTATGGAGTGTAAGAGACAAGGTCAGGGTCAATGTGCATCATCACTGTCAATTCAAGCAGGTTTTAGAGTGATGGGAATCCTATCCATTAAGCCTGTCAAAAAAAAAAAAAAACAAACAAACAAACTTGTGGTAGGAAGAAATTCCAAACTCAATTTGTAGTTGTTTTAAAGTAGGAGGAAAATAAGTATCCTGAACTCTCAGCATTTTTCTGAAGTTAAGAACATACCCATTTCTTTTCACACTAAATGGAAATAAGCAAAGGGTTCAAGCTCTTTTGTGAGGAACTGATTTAAGTGTGAAGCAAAAAGTTGGTTCAGCCTTTACAGAAGATTTAAAGTTCAGCAGGCGTGCCCCAGCTCAGTGGCTCTGCTGGACAAAACCCATCCCCTGTCGGTCAACACTAAGGATGAAATAGCCCAGAAAGGGTGGGGCACAGGCAGGGTGCGACATATTGGCTAGGGGCGGGGGAAGGTGGGAATGGCTTAGAACGTGTGCAGGTGACCCCTGAGCTCTGATGTTTCAACTGCATGGGTCCACTCACACTCGGGTTTTCTTCACCCCTGCAACGGCAAGACCCACCCTCTTCTTCTTCCTCTTCCCCTTCCTCAGCCTGCTGAACTCCAGGAGAGCAAGGATGAAGACCTTTGTGTGATCCACTTCCACGGAAAGCATAATAACTCCTGGGGTTGCCAAAATAACAGATACACATTTTAAATAGATCATTCCCAAAGTGGATGAATTACAAGTAAAGTGGATGTGCGTAGCGTGTGTTAGGTACCATGACCAGAGCAACACCTTCAATTCAACTTTGAGAAGTAGTGCATAGATCGTAGATATTATCTCTTATAATGTGAACACTTTTTTTGGCACCCTCTGTGTATTTTCTCTTACGATATTAACATTTTCTTTTCTCTGGCTTACTTGATTGTTTGAATATAATATTTAGCACCTATAATATTAACAATATGTGTTCATTGTCTTTTTTTTTTTTTTTTTTGAGACAGAACCTCAAGCTGTCACCTGGATAGAGTGCCATGGCATCACAGCTCATAGCAACCTCCAATTCCTGGGCTCAAGCGAGTCTCTTGCCTCTGCCTCCCAAGTAGCCGGGTGTTCATTGTCTTTTTATGGTATCGGTAAGGCTTTGTAGGCTATTAGTTAAGTTTTGGAGGAGCCAAAAATTACATGCGGAGTTTCAACTGCCCCAGCCTAGTACCCCAGCCCTCATGACACTCAAGGGTCATCTGTAGTCACAATGAAGTTTGAACACATCCCAGTTTTTGAAGTATTATAAAAAATGATTCTTGTGGGGGTAAATGTCGACTTTGTGGGATGAGTTGATTTTCCCACTTGGTGGATTTCCCTGGTTAGCCCAGAAGTGGACAAGCCAGGGTGCTATTATTTTTCCCATTAGCTATTGCCATCTCTGCACTGGGGGAGACAGCGGGAGAGATTGGGGTGGCCGAGGAGGGCCCTTGTGTGGGGTCAACATGAATATGGAGACCTGAAGCTATTTACAGGCTTCAGTGCAAGGAGCTGGGTAAGCAGGCTGTGCAGCAGAGACTGCTTTGGTCTTGAACGTGAGCTGAGAAAGAGCCAGGCCAGCAAGGACTGGGGTTCTGGGATGTTTTAACACACACTTTGAATGGAAGTGAAAATGTTGATTGTGGTCTGTGCTGTGACATCTTTCTCCCCACATGTTCCCAGGACAGGTGGTCAGGGCACCTGAGGGGGTGGACAGGGTTGGACAGGGTCCCGGCAGTCTTGGGGGCCTGACCCTGGAGTAGAATAATTCATGGAGGGGAGCAGCCTGTGCTCCATGTCTCTGAGCCCACAGTAGAGCATGAACAGACGCCCATGCAGTCAGGAGGCCGTCTGCACACCGTGGCTCACTGCGAGTTTACAAGCCTTCCTGTCAACCCCAGCTTTACTGAGGTATAGGCATGATTCAGTCAATGTACATAGTGAGTCAAATCAGTGTCACATGGTCATGGCACAGCTTCCCAGTGGGAGGATCAGGGGCTGGTTTGTCCTTCTCTCTGGGTTAAGTCTAACTGGAGGCAGCAGTTACTACTGTCAATTGTGGCATCGATGGTATGCTGTCTGTCTTGGCTCCTGGGATTTTTCTCACTGAACGCCCCTCGTTGACCTTTCCTCTTCACTCACCTCACTCAGTGCTCCGATTGCCTTCCATCACTGTGCTAAAATTGCACATCCTGTAGGGCCACGTGCACAGGTGTTTCCCTGTTGGCCTCATCTTTTGGCTGGTTCCTCAGTCCCCCACCTTGCTCCTTTCAGTCCTCTGCTCACTTACTCTCCTGATACTGGGTGACGTCCAGTTCCCAGCAATTCCTCGCTTTCCCACCTAATGGCACCACCACTTTAATTTGTTGCTAATATGACATATGATAAATACAACACCCTCCAGAGGCAGCCTCGGAAGGTGGCTGTGCCTCTAGGACGCTATAAGTGTTCTTTTCTTGCCCTGTGCAGTTCCAGGCCAGCCAGGCCAGAAATGCTTGTGCTCAGCTATGGACTTGTCCTATTTGTAAAACTCTTGCAAAGGCCAAGAGCCAAGTATTGTTACCATATCCAGATAGAGCTTTGGTTAATTCTAGTGTAAAGAAATCATTGAGGTGAAAGTAAAAACATAATTATGCAGGAAAATAGGCTTTTTTGACTCAACATATTTCACAGGGTTTTATTATTTCAAGGCACTGCTGAATTTACAAATGATTTAGGATTTTTAAAACATTGGAACTGCGTTAAGATGGATTGAATTACTCAGTACTTCAATTTTTGTATGTTGCCTAACATTTTATATGTGTATGTTAGCAAGTGAGATATTTGTTAAATTCTAGTATTGGTCCTTCCTTTGAGATAGTTTCTTCTTTTTCTCTTTTTAGCAACTGAGAGTCTTAGGAAGGGCCGTGGTTATGTACCATGCAGTAAGACCTCAAAGTCAAAAATGCTTTGAGGATAGATGTCATGATTAGAACAACCAACCTGCAGGGCTGTAGCTAAAAATCTTGGGCCAGTTGCTTTCAGGTTTAATCTTTCGTTACTTTATGGTACAAAGAACACAGCATCTTTTGCCTGATAGTCAGCATGTGTTATTTCTGATTTGAACTTGATGTTAGCTCATTTATAGGACACCACACATTCTGTACAATAAAGTAGGATGGATTCCTTTTCTAAGTTAATGTGAAATGTCCTGTGCAGTTTATGTGTTTGTGTATGTGTGTATGTTTCTGAATATGCTTTTAAGAGTGTTACTTTTTTCAGAAAGAGAAGATATTTATTTGACGTTTTCCTGGTGGTGGTTTGCACAGTCTCCATAGCAACCATCAGTGCACACTTACTCCAAAAGCATAAGGCAGTTGGAGTCAGCTAGTAATGCTGTTTTACTGATTATACCACTGAGCCGGGGCAGTGTTTCATGCCTCCTGAGACAGTGTTACAGAGACAGAGTTGGATTGCAAGATGATTTTCCCCCTGATTTTTAAAAATTATAAAATATATGTAACCTAAAATCTACCATGTTGGCCATATTTCAAGCATGCAGTCCTATGGCATTAACTATAGTCACACTGTAGCAGGACTATCACCACCATCCATGTCTAGGATGCTCTCATCTTCCCCGTCTGAAACTCTCTCTGTGTTAAACCCCGCTCCTTCCCACTCCAAGCCCAGGCAACTGTCATTCTTTCTCCTTTTATGTATTTGACCAATCTATGAATTTGGCCAATCCAGGCAAAGATTACTTTCTTCTACATTTTGTCCAAATCTCTAAATAGATTCCCTTTAATCCTTCCTTTTCTTTTAAACACGTGAACATAAATCATGATTTATGTTCCTGCCTCAATTCTTCCCTAGCTGGAGTCTGGTTATGGTAGCACATCTGCCTTATTTTAAGTTTTTTTTTTTTTTTTATTGAGACAGAGCCTCAAGCTGTCACCCTGGATAGAGTACTGTGGCATCACGGCTTATAGCAACCTCCAACTCCTGGGCTCAAGCGAGTCTCGGCCTCCCAAGTAGCTGGGACTACAGGTGCCTGCCACAATGTCCGGCCATTTTTTGGTTGCCGCCATCATTGTTGTTTGGTGGTCCCGGGCTGGATTCGAACCCGCCAGCTCAGGTATACGTGGCTGATGCCTTAGCCCATTGAGCCACAGGTGCTGAGCCCCTATTTCAAGTTTTTATGTCTGTGTTTATTTTCCTGGTAAACTCCTGGATGGCAGGTTCTAGATTTTTATTCCTGTAGTCCTGGAATTTCATGGTCACCTGTGATGTAGCAGTGCAGGACCCGGTGGGGTGGTGAACAGATGAAACTGTTGTTTTACAAGACAACCTCAAAGTACTCCAGTTTCAATTCCAAACGACAGAAAATGCCAAGTAAAGGGAAGAGAGTACTTTTAAACAAAGCTAAGTCAGCATCATGGTATCTGCAAAGAGCCACAGAAATCCACTCATCCTTAACTAATCCTTTCCTGATAGCCATTGAGCTTCAGGAGCCTAATAGGACACGTGCAGCATAAAGACGGATGTTTGAGACTTCTGGACTGACCACAACCACACCTGCTTTTCCTAAATGGACAGTGAGAACCATTCCCTATTAAAAACAACCCCTGGTCAGACTTATGGTTAGACGGTGTGTTGAGAATTAATTGTGTATGCCATTGAGTGCTGGAAGGCAGAGAGAGGATCTTAGCCTCTAGGAGATTTAATAGCTGTGGCTCACGATGTATTGTTACTGTACAATAACATGGCTTATGTGAAGGCTTGATAGAATTGGAGGATGTAGGCAGAATATGAGTACCAAAGAAATCACAGATAAAAATTAACTGAGCAGGACTTTATGAAAAAAGGAAATACCAACCTTTGGGCGGGGCTAGGTGAGTTGGGAGAGGGACTGATGTGGCTCGACGATGACCTCAAGATGGCTACCATTCCCTTCCCCAGGGACAGTCAGTGGAACCAATCAGCTAGGGGAGAATAAAGTCTCAGAAGGCAGAGACGAGAGACACAGATTTTGTTCCTCTGTTTCCTGACAGCAAACAAGGGTTTGATCAGCGACTGGTTTTATGGAAGCAGCAAAAATTAAACAAGCACATCTGATTTGGGAAGGGCATGTTGTCTGAGAAATGAGAGAAAGAAAGCAAGGAGAGAGATGGACAGAGAGAGGGAGACAGAGAGGAAGTGAGAAGTGCTTTGGCTAAGGTGGCTTGGTGGAGTTTTTCTTGCTTGCAATTATGTTGATTATCAGTTAACAATTGACCTTCTAGAAAGATACAAGCACATCCTTCTGGGCCATCCTGTATTGCATAACTGAAGGTAGGAAAAGGTGGGTGGTGTGTGCCCCTGAGGCCCCTGAATGCTGGTTTACTTAGCTCACCTGCTTCTTCCTTTGGGGACTAAAGCAGTTAATTGCTGTTTGGACCCCAGAAGGCAGGTGATGTGATTCAAATTAATTACAGGTTTGTGCAGTTCGACCTTACAAGGTGACGTTAATGGGAGTCTCAAAATAGCACCCTTGGAACTCGCTGGACTAGTTATTTTTAAAAATAATGAGAAATGTTATAAAGTTAGCTGAAGGGATCGATTTATCTTTCAGGTCATTCAAAAGCAGAATCTTGAGAAATAGGCTGCCACACAGTTGTAAGGGGGATAATAAAGAGAGCTCCTTCTCTTCGATAAAAAACCTTAACAAGCCTTTCATAGGGCAGAAGGAAAAGAGATTCTTAGCAGGTGGAGTGCTCTATGGGGGCCACAGGTTGTTGTGAGGCATCTCCGTCAGTTCCCAAAAACCCTGAAAAGGGTTCTTCAGGTGGCAACCATGGGGGTGTTGAAGATGGCTCCAGAATTCGGTGCCATTTCTCCTATCGTGGGATGGGGTCCAGAAGACAGTCAGGAGTGACCACAGGTGACTTTCAAGGCCTGGGTAGAAGGGTGACGCTGCTCCTACCGCGTCTTTGCTGGGGCACCTGCTCTCGCTCTCCCTGCTGGAGTTATCACCTCAGAATGACTGTGACTTCATGACTGAAGACACCAGGCCCAGGGGGAGGCCACATCTAGGTGCTGACTCTGGTCAGCAGTCCGCCTTCTTTCTGTCTGCTGTCATTTTGCCAGCCTGTGGAATGCTTGCTGTGGTTGTACTTAACGTTCCTAGAACTTGTTTAGAACTTATTAGCCCCGTGGTATCTGTTCTCTGCAAAATAAAAAGAGCTATGTGATTGATTATGTCATAGTAGTGGGGGCTCCATGCCTGGTTGCCTAATGCAAATTCAGGAGCAGGCTGGGAGTTTGGGGGGGTCGTGTGGCTCTCACGTGATAATTATGCACCAGGGTAAGATCCTTCAGAGATTGTCAGGGTCGGGACAGCCTGCAGTGACAGGGTTAGATAGAAGTTCCTTCACAGCAAGATTGTAAATACACAAAAAGAAGGGGCTTCTGGGTTTAATTCACTGGAGAAGGCAGCCCCTTCTCTCTGTAGTAGAAATGGGTCTGAGCCTTGGGAACCTGCAAATATAGACTCCTTTTAGTCATCTTGTCTTTATAAAATATATATTTCTTTCAGGTACAAATATCTTTGCGTTTAGAGACTCTTTTGTATTTTAAGGATACAAGACAGGATGACCTCAGAAAGTGAGCTCCACCTGGGACCATTACACCCTACAGAATGAAAGGGGATATCACCTCATACATTACATAAAATTTAACTCACAACAGAGCATCACTTACATCATGTCTAGATGTAAGACATGAAAGTGTAAAACTTTCAGATGAGAACATGAGAGAAGAGATCACAGACGTGACAAAAACAAATTGATAAGGCAGATTTTGTCAGAATCAGAAACTTGGGCTCAGTGAGAGACACTGGAGGAAAAGATAGATGGAGAGAAAATATTTGCAAATCATGTAGCTGACAACAGACTTGTTGAAGCCAGAATAAAAAAGGACTCTGAAAATTCAAAAAAGAGGAAACAAATAAGCTGATTAGAAAATGGGCAGAGAACCTCAAAAGCCAGTTCACCAGAGAGGACATAGGGAGGGCAGATAGCACAGGCAGAGATGTTCAGTGTTATCAGCCACTAGAGAAGTGCACAGTAGGCATAGTGACTGTCAGGGCCTACCTTTGACAGCTAGTAAAGGAAGAACGTGCAGACAGTGTGAAGTGTTGGCAGAGGATGGGAAAGCACTGGAACTCTTCGTGTGTTCCGGGTGGTGATACGACACAGGATAGCTGTCCTGGAAAAATTTGGCAATTTCTTATCAATGTAAACATACCTTTGCCATATAATCCAGCAAGCGTATTCCCCTAGAGAAATGAAAACTTACGCTCATATAAAACCTAGGACCAATTGTCCCAAACTACAAACAACTATATGTCTTTCAGCAGAGAAGTGAATAAATAAACCATGTAATGAAATACTGCTCAGTAAACAAAACACACACCCCCACTAGAATTGTGAAATGAGCTATTGACACCTGGGACCACTCGGGAGGTTATACACTGTTAGATTCCACTTTTATAACATTCTTTAAAAGGCAAAAACTATACATTAGTGGTTGCCATGGGTTTGGAGTCAAGGGAGCATGAAATAAAGGAGAAAGCAGCTTTCCTGGGAGGTAACAGGAATCTGTACATGTGTTAAAATTCATAGAACTATATACCCTCAGAAGGTCAGTTGTATTGTATAAGAGGGGGAAAAAAAAGAAAATTAAATAATCTTAGTTATTTCTTTTGTTGATACAAGAGCAGTCCAGAAAATTCCCTTGCAAAGCTCTCTCCTGGCTGCTTATGGCTGTCTGGTTGGCAAAAGTCCCTGGTGTATAGGGCAACAGGGAGGGGATGGTTTCTTATAGGGCAGTGGCCAGAGCACGGTGATATCCTTAAGCTTGTCTTTTATTTACAGTGAGCTTCCTACAATACTACCCAGAGAATTGTGTGGAGAAATACCAATGCAATCCCTTTCCCCAAGGGGAACAAAACCAGGGAATTTGCTTTGGTTTTAAGGGCGCATTTGGAAGAGAAAGAGAGGTTGCTTTGGGGCTAGGAAACAAAGACCTGACTTAAACATGATTATAAAGAGCTAGAGATTTGAAATTTTCATTTTCCAGGGAACTTCGTAGAGATTTAACTATATGAATCAAAACGGAGGCTAATCAGAGTCGTACCATGAAATTACCATGCAGTGCTTAGAAAATTAAAGGGTAAACACTGTAGTCTATGTGATTTGAAGGATTTATTTGGAGACAATGCAAATAGCTGTTTTTAGGATTCATGCCGCTAATAATATTTACATAGGATGCCAGGAGTGTTGTGGGTCTTCGGAACTGTAGCTGTCTTCTCTGATTGCAGAGTGGAAGCTATGAAACGAGACAGACCCATGCTATTGCAGACTTTGGGAATCTGTGGGGAGTAATCGATAGGGGCTCTTGACTGGCATTTCCTGTGCAGGTGCTAAGGATGCCTAGCATCCTGTGGTGCCCACAACAGGTCCCTACAATGAAGAATTGCTCCTGTTGATCTTGGAATGTTTCACAAGACACAAAGGTGAAAATCCTGTGTGCAGTTAATGGAGCCTAGGTCCACCTGGTATTTGTGGTTTGCATAGTTAGTATATAATGTGTCAGGAACTCGGTAAATGAAAGATTGGTCTTTTTTAAATTTTTGGATCCTTAACAAGAGTCGTTCTCAGAAAATCATCTTTTCAATGACAACGGCGTCCTTGGTGATATCTGAATACAAACTTCACACACACATCAGCCTGTTTGTTCTGGCTACATACAGAATCCTTCTGAGTGTACTCTCCTTGTCCAGTGTTGGAAATAACCATGTAGAAAAGAGTGTCAACAATATTCAGCTTAACACCACCTTATTTACTTTCTCCTTAACACCTTATTGAGATGCAGTTGACACACGGGGCAATTTGCCTAGTTAAAGCATACAATTTGGTCGTCTTAGGATATTCACAGAGTTGTGCAGACAGCAGCAAAACTAGGCTGAGGGCATTTTCATCTGGGAAAGAAAACCTCTCCCAGGAACAGGAGCTCCCATCCCCTTCCTGCCCCCAGAGAGTAGAATCCCAGCCGATTCAGGGTAAGTCAGTGGAATCTTTGACCACTGAGTTCTGCCTTCTGGACGTGTTGGAGCTGGGTCTTTACATATCCAAACACACTTTAGTTTATTATTGCTTTCTTTCTGTATTTTCTTATCTCAGAGTTTGGGCATTTTTACTGAGTTTGAAAAATTGGATGTGAAGGTAGGTTTTGTCACCTGTGGAAGTTATCTCAGGGTAGAAGGTGACCCTCCTAAAACATCTCTATGAATCAGGGCTTGTCTCTGCCTGCGCTGAAAGGGTGTCCGGCTTGGGCTGTCACGCCCGGGGGGGAAGGGGGATGGTTAGGCACCCCCAGAATAACTCTGACACCTCCCAGTAGTAGAAGCAGTTTATACTTTTCCTACAACAGCTTAATTTACCTTTGCTGTGTGTTGTGGACTGAAGTTTGGTGTCCCCTTCCAAATCCATATGTCAAAGCCCTAAGCCCCAGTGTGGCTGTATTTAAACAAGGAATCTCTAGGGAAGTAATTAATGTTGAATGAGGACATGGGGAGGTGTCCCTGATCTTGTACGATTTCTGTTCTTGTAAGAAGAGACACTACAGGGAGCTGTCCCCCCCTCCTTTCCCCCACCACCTACCAACACACAGCGAAGTCAGGTGACCACACAGCTGGATGGCAGCCCCATGGGGAGAAGCCTCAGAAGGGACCTCACCCTGCTGGGCCCCTACCTGGGCCTTCCAGCCTCCAGAACCATGGGAAAGGGACTGCGGTCCTTTAAGCCACCCAGCAGTGCTGTTCTGTTGTGGCGACCTGATCAGTTTCCCTTTCCTTGGGACTTTGTGGAGTGAGCCTGGCTGTGTCCTCTGTGAGGAGAAGGCCTCAGGTAGCCAGACCAGAGCCCAACCTGGATTTTCTCAGCCTCTGACGAATGTGCCGAGGGACCTTTTCCCCATGAACACGCACAAAAAGTGCATATATTTGTGTGTTTGTGATTATAATAATGATTCATACTTTATACTAAAACAGTTGACTGCAAAAGCACAAAAGGTAGGTAAAATGTTTAGAAATAGCACTGTGTAGAGGTAGAGACAGCCACTGGCATCAGTTTTGGGTTGTCTCTCCAGAAAGCCCCATGTGGACAAGCCATGTACCCCCACACGCCAATGTTTACACAGACATAAGTTTTATGTTCTTGGCGTCCTATCCTGTCTGCTCTTCAGTAAACTCCTTTGCAGATTTTTGTGGATGTCCTTGGCAGTAAATATGGGTAGAAATACAACGTTTGAAATAGACACTTAGAATTCCATTGTATGTGTTTGCTGTGCTGGTTGTACCCCCTTCTCCCCTTCCGCCCCGTCCTTCCCTCCTTCCTTCTCCCAAATATAATAGTTAGAATATATTTATAGTTCTTGCTAAGAAGAAACATTTCCACGCAGAGTTGTTTTTACATTTCTGGTTATCTCTGTAGTATAGGGAAATTTTCATCAGCTTGTACTTTCTTTTCTTAAAAACTTAAAAAAAAAAACACCTTTATTTTTGGACATATCCAACGTCAGGGAAAAAAATAGAGATTAAAACAAAAAATATCTGCAGGTTGCCTGGATATCTTATTAAATTCTAACATTTGGACATTCTTCGGATTGGAAACCTAACAGAGTTGACGTTACTTGTAAGACCCGGCCCCTTTCTGACACTCTGTCCTCTGTCATGCTTCCCTGAATTGGGGTTCATTTTCCCATACGTGTTTGATTTCTCCTTCCAAAGCCTATAGTGTCATTTTTTTTTAACCTGTTTTGAGAGTTTTCATAAATGGTATCTATCCAATTCTTTGCTTTCATTTCTCTATATCCCATCGTTCCAACTTTCTTCATGACAGGCATGTACTTTCTTTTATTTTTGCAAATTTTCACTATCATAAACAGGGCCAGAAAAACTGCTTTTGGGTGAGTGTTCGGTTTCTATGTGAAAGAAATTCTCTGATGATAATGAGAAAACTGTTTCCTCTGATGGCTCCTCCAACCAGTTGCACATGGAAAGGCAAGTTTTTCCATGTCCTTATCAATGCTTCATTTCTGCCCACGGAATGGATGTGAAATGCCCTCTTGTTGTGGTTTTTGTCTGTTTTCCCTGAGGGCTAGCTGGGTTGCGTGTCTTTCTGTTTGTTTGTTGGCTGTTACGGCTTCCTTTGCCCATTCTTCTGTACAGTAGGGCCTTCCACTTCAGCAGGGTCTATTTTATCAGACTGCCGTGTGTGAGAGAAGGAGAGGGCTACACGTACATGTTTCTTTCCCTTTACGAGTTCATAAACATTTTCTTGTATATTCATTGTAGGATTTCTAAAATATTAAAGATCTTTAATACATGTGGAATTGATAACCTGTGGGTTGGGCCGTCACTGTTTTGGGTCGATTGGTTTCCACTGGAAGCTTCCCCATTTCAGTGCAGTGTGCGTCCAAATAGGAGCATTTTCCATGTGGACCAGGATGTAAAAAACGTTTGGGAAAGGCTGGTTCTGACTTGCCAGCTCTTAGACATCCACATAAATGGGGAGCCGTTTTTGTCATGCTGCCTGAAACCCCTTCCCCTCAGAATTTTCACTGGAGTTGCACAGAACTTACTATTCATTGGGGCATAGAAATATTATGATACGAATTCAGCTGTGTTTTCTAAAAAAAAAATGCATTGCAAATTTGAGCAAGTCTGTTTTAATCGTCAGAGACTCTGTGCTAAGTGTTGAAAAGCATCCCTGGTAAATGACAAAGCCCTCACCTCAAGCAGTTCCCCGTTTTAAGATGTATCTTTGGAAGTGGACGAGACACAGTCACAACTATTAGAGGTAGATGATTGTGATTATCCTGAGAAATAAACAAACTCTTCTGTTAAAGAATTCTAAGGAAGAGACAGCCATATCCTCCTATGTGTCTGTTTACTTAACCATGTGGCAAATACCTTCACTGTGTGTCTTAAGATTGAAGATATTACCACTTACACTGTTGTATGCGGAAACACTATTATGATGCCCATAAATGTGTCCATGAGAGTTCAGGTGACTCTCTCCTTTCAGAAGGAAGAAGCACATGTCCTTTTTTCTTCTTCTTTCTTCTCTTCCCTCCCAGAAAGACTGCTAATTTGTTTAATATATATTTGAGTAATTTTATAATAAGCATGTCATATATTAATAATTAAAAAGAGGCCATGCTGGGTCCTGAGGAAACTCAATATAGGGAAGAACATTCAGTGAAATTTTGAATAGGAGTGTCCTTTAGGTGATTTATTTAATTCTCTGTACTGTAAAGACTAGTGGAGGAATAGGGTGATTGGGTTGGCAGCTCAAATGAGAATTGCTGACTCTTTAATAATAAGGCTGTTTGGCTCAGCACCCATTGCTCAGTGAGTAGGGTGCTGGCCGCATACACCAAAGTGGGTGGGTTCGAGCCCTGCCTGGCCAGCTAAACAAAAATGACAACTGCAAGCAAAATACAGCTGGGCAATGTGGCAGGCGCCTGTAGTCCCAGCTACTTGTGAGGCTGAGGCAAGGCAATAGCTTAAGCCCAAGAGTTGGAGGTTGCTGTGAGCTGTGATGCCACAGCACTCTACCCAGGGTGACATAGTGAGACTCTGTCTCAAAAAAAAGAAATAAATTAAATGAGAAGAAGAAGGCTGTTTGACGTTACAGGGTCAGTAACCTTCATCTCCCAGTGAAGAGTGGTGCTTGTGGTTGGTGTTGTAGAGTACAGGAGGGGGACCAGGGACCAGAAGGACCTAAGCTCTGAATGTCTGCTTCAGCTTCCTCCCCCCAAAGAAGAAGTTAGATTTTTAAGTTTCAGTTTCTTCATCTGAAAAGTGGGGGTCATATTATTAACCTCTAAGGATGGTCAAAAGAAGGAAAGTAAATTCTGTACATTGTCAGGGATCTGTCAGCAGGTGTTTATCTCACTATTTACCATCATGAAATAGCTCCTTTGGTAAGAAAATGCTGGAGTGATTCTCCAGGAAAAAAAAAAAATGGAAAGAAAGCAGATTCCCAAGTCCGCGCGTTCCTCTGCCTCCCCGGGAGTAGCTGCCCTGCCCACTCCCTTGAGTGATTGCTGAGCTGGAGAGTGCGGGCTGCAGCCTGTGGCCTCCGGTGTGTTTTGTTTGTTCCACGGCGAGATATTAGAGAGCACTTCATGACACGACTTGAAGTCCTGTGAGGAAGAACTAGATAAAAGTGAGGCATTAATTAATTTTTAAGAGTCGGCAGCTGCGCACTCCGGCATCTAGTAGATGGGAAAGCAGAACAAGTTCAGAGGATTTAAAGCGCCTTGCGTGTGTGACAGCATGTCACAGTAATGAGGGCAATTCATCTTCCAACCGGGGCTGTCAGGCTTTGATTTCCCTCTCTCTCTCTCATTTAATTTCTATAGTTCATATCCCACAAAAAGATAAAATAACAACAATAAAGAAAGCCAAACTTCGTGAGGTTCCACATCCAGGTATCTGTGACTCTGGAGATTTCTTACGAGGATCCAGAAATAAGTGTCCGTTCCTGGGGAATGTTTGTTTTTCCCAAGGTCTAGGTCAAATAAAGAACTGGGCCGCATCCAACTGGAGGCAGGATGGTGTTCAGTTTTAAATTCAGATTTAACGCATGAGTAACACTTCGCACACACAGAGGAAATAGATGCTGCTCAGATTTGAAGAAACACAACTCGCGCCGGCCGTGGCTTCGTGCTCTTACCCCAGCACTGCTGTGAGCTGCATGGGTACGATTTTGTAACTTCTATACAAGCAGTTTTCTTGTTTGCAAAAAACCCCCTTTGCCTTAAAATTCTGAAGGATGTTGTTTAAAGATGTCCTGTGCAGCTTTTTGACAAATCCACCCCTGTTTGTCTTCTGCAATCCATCTTCGTGACTCTGTTTCATGGTTTGGCTTCCTTCCCCTTCCTCAGAGTTGCCGAGTTCACTTAGACCCCAGGACCTTTGCATGGGCCGCACTCACTGCCTGGAATACTCTTGCCCGGATAACTGCACAGCCTGCTTCCCCTCGAGTTCTCTGCTGAAGTCTCACATCCTTTAAGCCTCTGTCACTCAACTCCATGGAGAATTGAGGAATTGCGTACAGTACAATCTGCCCCGTCGAGGCAGACTTATTTCTCTTTTTATCACCTATCGTGGTCTGATATATAACATATTTGCCACTTTCCTCTCCTCTCCCCTGGCCCAGAATGGGAGGACCTGAACCTTTCCTTGTTTGTCCCATACATCCCCTCAGCACGCAGGCTGTGTACTCAGACTAGACATTCGTGGACTTACATGTCACATCATGGCCCAGGACGCATGTGACAGGGTCACTGTGTTAATTCCTATAAATGTTAACTTAGTTCAAGTTGTAAAATTCACGACTGAATCTGGTGCCGACCCCAAATCTGGAGTCCTGGGGCATTGGCTGTCCTGGAGACTCAGGTCTTACATTTCTACATGAGGATGATATTATCCTCAAACGGGTGAAAAAAATCATACTTTTCAAATGTTCAGAGCTCCAACACACAGTACAGTACATAAAGAAATAAGGTGTGGTGTATATGTGGTTTTCAAATTTCACGAGGGAGTGATTAGAAAAACCTTCCCAAAGGGCCTCTTACAAGGGTGGGAATGAGAGGGGAAAAAGGTCGAGGCAGAGACCTCTGGTGTCCAGGCAGAGGCTGTCTCTAAACAGGCATGAACATTCTGTAGCGCGCCTCCCATAATCCGCATGAATTTGCCATTTTTTCTTCCCGGTTCTAGTCAGAATTTGAGAGTCCATCCTACATGTAACAGCTCCAGGGTCCACTTCTGTGTTGAAATTAATTCCTCTCTACTCAGTGTTCATTGTGACTCTCAGAACAAAGGCGACAGTTCTGTGTCATCGCCAGGTTGTGACTAGGAGAATATTGCCCTGTGGCATTCTGTGCCTGCCTTGTTGACCCTCAAGAATTGATAACAGTGCCAGGTTTTTTCAACCAGAGGTGATCTTGCCTGATGTTCCACATCGTCCTCACCAGGGGTCTTCATGCGTTTCCTTGCTGGCTGAACAAAATTTGGAACCTAAGATGTGATGTCATTTTGATACGTGAATTCCTATTTCCTCAGGCAGGTTTCCACAAGGACCTGACTCATGGCTTCTGCATCCTCCTCCTTCAACGTGGTCAGCACGACCAGGAGGTTTTTATGACATTGCTGACAGGTGCATTTTAGTTTAGTTTCTGATGGAGGGGTCCCGTGACTGGGCCAGCAAACTCTAGTCTGTCTGCACGGCCCGTTTCTGGTGCAGTGTGAGGCCCTCAGCCTGAGCCCAGCGCTGTTCTCCGGGGAGGTTCTGGAATCTGTGTTTCCAGATGGTTGAGTAGCTTTCTCCGCGTTCCACGGTGTGTGACAGTGAAGAGCCTCCCGGACTTTGTTATCCCTTCCCACCCAAATTCGCGTCTCCTCTGGTTCTGAGATGGTTAACTTCTGAGGAGTGGCATCTGTATTCCCGGGTGGGCAGCGCTGAGTAAGTGGCCACTGGAAAGAAGAGGTGAATGCTGGCTATTCCTAGCTGCCGTTTCCGAGCAGGGGATGGGAGAGATTTAGACCCATCTGCGGGACTCACTTCCTTTCAAACAGTCAGTGGTCCCCAAATAACCAATGCACCCCGTCAAAAATGAACAGAAAATCCTAATACTCAGAATCTGGCTGTTTAATTTGGACATGAGGAGGACCAGGAGGGCATGACACCTGCCTTTTTCTTTTCAATGGAAAAGAGAAAGTTTTCTGTGACCTCAAAGGCTCGGCCTGGGACCAATGTGTAGAAGTTACCAGAAGACAGATTTGGGGGCAATAAAAGGAGGTTTCCTTTTAGGCTTCAAGAGGTATAGAAGCATTCAATTCCCAGAAACCTGGGTTGTTTAAGTGCAGTCTAGACGCCAGGTGTAGACTTCAGCTGAGGGCTAATGGAGGGGACAGTGATTTTTAGACACTTTTGACCGTTACTCAGGACACATCTATACATGAGTGCTCGCACGTGCACATACACAGACGAAACAAAAATTTTACCAAACACTGCTTACCCTTCCAACAAGCACTGGATGTAGTAACAGGCTGAACTGTGCGCCTCCCAAACCCCACGCTCGTGTATTGTAGCCTTGACTCTCGGTGCCTCAGAATGGGACTGTTTGGAGATGGGGCCTGCGAGGAGGTGATTAAATTAGAGTGAGGCCACGGGGGTGTCCATATATGACTGGTCCTTATAAGAAAGAGGGCGAGGACACAGACACTCAGAGGGCTGCCCCACAAGGACACAGGGGAAGACACTGTGACAGGGTCATTGGTTATTTGGGGCTAGGAGCTGAGGACGAGGTCCCAGGAGGAGCCAGCTCTGCTGACACCTGCCCTCAGTATTGCACCCGGGACTGGGGACATGTCTCTCCAGCTGCCCGGTCTATGCTGTATCGTTGCGGCAGCCCGAGGAGACTGATACACCTCGTGCTGTTTCCTTTCCCATTCTGTTTTTTTTTATAAAATAAAAACTCTGGCCAGAACACAATGGGTGTTGTGACCTGCTAAGGATTGTGGCCCACAGTTCTGGAAGTGTGTTGGGTGCTGGGGACCCACATGGCTGCCGTCAGCATGTGGGGACTCTGAGTCTCAGCAACTCTCTGCCTCTTTCAAGTCCTCGTCCTGAGAGTCACACTTCCTTTTGTGGCCTGGGGCAAGTGGCCTCTGAGGTGGCCTATGGCTGTCACCTCCTGGATCCACGTCCCGTGTCCCATCCTCCCCTGATTGTGGGCGGACTTTCTGACGTGGCAGAGGAGAGGTATCAGATTCTAAGGACTGTGGGTTCTATGGCGGCCACTTTCCCTCTTTACTAAATCGTGTGCTCTGAGAGCAGCCTGCGAGTGGTTTCTCCAGCTCTGGAGGTGACGGTGACCCCGGCGGACACTTCACTGCAGCCTCATTAGAGACATTGAGCCAGGGCCACCCAGTTTTGCAGCTGCTGGATTCCAAAAACTGCAAGAAACAATGATGCTTGTTGTTTGAATCACTAAATTCTGGAGTAATTTGTTATGCCCTAATGGATAAACTAATACATGGCCATAAGCTCTTAGAAGCAAATACTATTGCTTAGAAGAGAAAGCTGATTTGGGAACGCAAAGAGAATCATCTAAATTAGCACCAGAAAGCTAATGAATATGGAAGCTCTTCAGTAGTATTAGCTGCAGCAAGAACAGTGAAAAACAGTCCAAACTGAGTATGAGCCCCTGCGTCTAGGCCCGAGTACCTGACCCCGGGTTCCTCTGGTTGTGAACACATTGCTCTGTCTACAGAAATACCAGAGGGAAATCTGAGTTTCATTCTCCTTTCCGACTTGGTCCACACATGATAAAGACTGTTGCTTGGAATTAAGAGGAGATGCTTTCATTGAAAATAAAGATGTTAAATTTTATAGGTCTGTTTTTGCTAAGTTGCCTCTGTTTCCTAACGATGGGAGGAAAAGACGGTGTGGCTTTCCACAGCTGCCAACGTGGGCCAGGCCTTGGTGGTTTAGAATGAGCCAGTCCTCTAAGCAGACTGGTAGACTCCAGAGATGTTCCGTGGGGAAGGGGACAAAGCCACTGCCAGAGGAGCGACACTTTTCATAGGCCAGGCACTGCTGGGGACGACAGGACTAGCATTTTAGAAGGAAGTGTGTGCTCCTGCTTGATGTAAGGGCACAGGGCACACACCTTGGGTGCAGGACACAACTGCAACAGGGACTGTACCTGACATACGCAAATATCGTAACGTAATTGTTTGTACCCTCACATTCATCTGAAAAAAATAAGAAGGAAATATGTGCTAATTTAACCCACAGTTCAACAGCTGGATGCACACTGGATGACACATTTATCCATAGAGAAGCGAACGGACACAATCCTCAAGTTTAAGGAATTTGCAGCCGTGTCCATGTGCATTTGCGGTGTGCGTGGGGTTGTCGTGCTCAGCACCAGCCTCCACACTGTGACCACACAGTACCGAGAGGCTCATGGAAGCGTCATGTAGGAGCCTCCCATTCGAGGGGACAGAGGTGGAGAAATCCCTGGAGTGAGGCATGTGTGGTAGAGGACGGCACAGGACGGCACCCCGCCCTTCTCAGCAGGCGAGAAGGGGTGCACTCTTCATTTAGCTGATGTCAGCACTGTGCTGTGACTTCCAGGCTCGCCTTACTTAACACCGTTGGGGCGCTTGCTCAGTAAGCATCTGAAGCATGTGTGTGTGTGTGTGTGTGCACGCACGCACGCACACACTGCACCAGCCCCCACACTGTGCCCTTCCCAGCCCCACTTGCTGATTGGATCCCCGGCTGAGACGTCTCTCCTGGACTCCGTCTGCTCTGGCTTTGCTTCTGGTCCACACTTAACCCTCTGCTGGGCCCGTCTGACCCCAACCAGCTGTAACCATTGCTGGTGTTCTTGCCATTCTGATAACAGTCCAATGAGGCCCTTTCACTAATTAGAACGTTGCACAAACATGAGCTCTGTTGAGGGAGGTCATGCGTTTCAGCTCCCTTAGAGGCTTACCATCTGTTCTCAGCGTGTCCTGTGTGTGTCTGCTCCTTCAGTCAATAGGCAGGACAAGCTCAGCTTCCTGTTTTCTCAGGAACTCAGACATTCCAGCCCTCCCGATACTTCCTGTTTGCCCAGGGTATGCATTATCTGTTGGTGTACTTCCAGACCAGACACCTTGTTAATAACAGCAAATGTTTATACAGGGCTAGGTGTACCCGGCACTGTTCTGAATGTTTTCTATTAATTCCCACAGCAAGCCTGTGAGGTGGGGACTGTTATTATCCCTGTTTTACAGATGAGGAAACTGAAGATCAGAGAGGCAGAGTAACTTGCTGAAAGTCACACAGCAAAAACTTGTACCCCTGGATTTGAACAGTCCGTGTTAGGAACAGACTGAAATTGTCACATGTACTCATAAGAAACAGAACCAGCGGGATGTGGAGGTATAAGAATATTCGCTACTAGGAGTTATCTCCCGTGATTATGGAGCCTGACAAGTCCCCAGATCTACTGTACACAGGGCAGAGACACAGGAGAGCTGACAGTATGATTTTCAGTCTTAGTCTGAAGGCCTGAGGACCAGAAGGAATGAAGGAATAACCCCAACCTGAAGGCTGGCAGGCTCAAGACCCAGGGAGAACTAATGACTTGATTTTCGTTCGAAGGCAGGAAGAAGCCATTGTCCCAGGTCAAAGGCGGTCTTGGAGGAAGGCCATCTTTTGTTTGTTCAGGCCTGCAGCTGGTTGGACCAGGCCCACCATCCCACGGATGGCAGTCTGCTTTACTCTGTCTACCGATTCTGTTGTTAATGTCACCTCGAAGGACCATCAGATCATACCCGAGTAGTGTTTGACCAAGTGTCTGGGTGCCACGGCCTGGGCAAGTTGACACAATCAACGAACCCTCCCAGGGTTGTGACATTTCACTTGTTTGTGCCAGCGAATTGGGTCTGGTGCTTCCTGCCTGGTTAGGAGTAACCTCACCTCCTTTCCTAAGAGCCAAAGTCATCATGGAAAGGCTGGTTTATAAGCCGGCATCTGCCACCCAGTGTGCTGGGGACAGAAGTCCCAGACATCATGTAATCATTACGACAGCTCACAGGTCGGGCTTGTTTTCCTGGAGGACCTCATGGGTTTTTTTTTTTCCTTAATTGCCTAAAGCAGTGTTTTTTCCAACCTTTTTAAATCTCACGGCACACTGCAACCCATAGTTAAAATTCCGCGGCACACTTAAATTAGGATGATCAAAAAAAGAGTTAAAAAAGGATATACGTACTGTGCTTTGAACTTCTTTCAAAAATAATTTAATTAATGATTTTTAAAAATTTTCGTGGCACCCCTGTGATCCTCTCATGGCCCAGCAGTGTGTTGTAGCACAGTGGTTCAAAGTCACTGGCCTGGAGTTTCAACGTGTGGCTTTGCTATAAAGCGGGGTTCACACAGCGGCTCACCTGCTGCTGTGAGCGCCTCGCCGGGTTCTCTGTAGCTCATGTGCACTTGGCATGCAAGTCATTTCACACCTGAGCAGGAGGCAACAGCTAAAACGGTCCCATGTGTTATATTGGGATTAGCCCTGTGTTACCTGCCTCCCCTTTAATCCCGTTTTTCTCTGTTTTAGACAGATACTAGTTTAGAAATAAGAATAAAATCTAATGGATCATGGTTCTTACTAGATGTTCTGACGTATTTGAATGCCACGATAGGGTTCAATAGGGTTTAGCTCTATGTTTTCATTACTTTTTTAAAAATGACAAAAATGGCTGGATGTAGTGCCTCACAACTGTAATTCCAGCACTCTGAGAGTCTGAGGTGGGTGGATCACTTGAGTTCAGGAGTTCAAGACCAGCCTGAGCAAGAGCAAGACTCCATCTCTACTAAAAATTAGCTGGACATTGTGGCAGGTGCTTGTAGTTCCAGCTATTTGGGAGGTTGAGGCAAGAGAATCACTTGAACCCAAGAGTTTGAGGTTGCTGTGAGCTATGATGCCACAACATTCTCCCCAGGGTGACAGACTGAGACTCTGTCTTAAAAAAAAAGATAAAAATAATTTGAGAGGGAAGATGGAAACAGTAGATAAATAAAGCAGAAAGTCTTTCTCTTCTCCCTTGCCTTCATACTCACTTTTCAGAAATACCTGCCGAAAGGATGTGCATTTTCCTAAATGTCTGATTTTATAAAGTGTTCTCATGACATATCTTACCTGAGGAATTTCAGCGAGAAAAGCAGGATTATTTGATGCACCCTGTTTTGGGATTTCACTCAACTTCCGAGCTTGGGGACCTAGAGGAACCCTGTGCATTGCGGCTGTGCAGTGTGGGTGCGCAGCATGATTTATTTAGTCGCCCTCAGGTACCTGCTCCTTGCCAGTTCCTGCACGCAGTGCTGCAGAGCGAGCAGGTGTGTTAGACTCTGTATGTTCAAATTCGTTCTGTTCAGGGTGCGTAGGACCCTGGCACCTCACAGGAAGCGCTGAGCGGTTGCTCTAAGGATAATCTTCCCCAGGATGATGGCTTCAGGGCATAGAATTTGGGCATAGAATTCAGGGTCATATTTACTTTCCTTCTCCAGAGGTGGATGCTGGGTTTGGCACCCTCTCGTTTCGGCTGTTTGACATGGCCAGATGTGGGAACATCCCCCAATTCCCAGGAAGTCCGGGAATTTCACTGGCCAGTTTTCACTCCTCTCTCTTCTGCTAGAATTAGGTTGCATAGCCTGTTTACCTGGTAATTAATTAAAACCTTACTTTCAGGGCTTTCTAATTAACCAGAGGGAAACACAAACTCCAGCCTCACTTTGTGTCCTGGGAGCTGCAGTTAGTGTCAGGCGGATCCTCTGATACCCATATGAAGACTGCTAACCGTTGAAAACGGAACAGACCAGTAAGCCGAGGACAGACATCTCTAAGCAGTTCCAGTCCGCTACTTGCTAATTGTTGATGGGTATTTGTGTAAGTGCGTACAGCTGAAGCCCAGAGCTGGCTGAACAAGAGTCTCTTGCCGGCCCTTAGTCTAGTGTGTGGGGTCCAGGGCACACTAGACCCACGTTCCCACGTTCTTCTTTCCTCCAGTCACTGATGTCCCTGCGGCTTCAATGCTCCTCTTCCCCCGTCTATGCTTCTATGTCATCTGTGTCTTTCTCTCCTGAATGGCTAAAGGTCCCCTGAATTCATCCAGGGCTCATGGTGTCCCAGGATGGTGGGTTGACCACCTTGGAAAGGGACCACAGAGCCTCATTGACCTGAAGGAAATAGGGTAGTCTGCCTACAGCTTCTGCTTGAAGGATAGTGTAGTTTTTTTTGTTTGTTTGTTTATTTTGTTTTTTTGAGACAGCCTCAGGCTGTCACCCTGGGTAGACTGCCATGGCATCATCGCTCACAGCAACCTCCAGTTCCTGGGTTCAAGCGATTCTCCTGCCTCCATCTCCCAAGTAGCTGGGACCACAGGCACCCGACACAATGCCCGGCTATTTTTTAGTTGCAGCCATCATAGTTGTTTGGCGGGCCTGGGCTGGATTTGAACCCTCCAGCTCAGGTGTATGTGGCTGGTGCCTCAGCTGCCTGAGCCATAGTCGCTGAGCCAGGATCGTGTAAGTTTTGTAAATGGTTAAAAAAAAGGTTCTGGGCCAGAGGAATGAAAAATCTTTTTTTCATTTTTATCCAGGGGAATGAAAAATTTTAGTCGGTGATTTCTCCAGTGGGAAGAAATAGTTTGAATGAGACACAGTTGATCTTTTCAGGAGTCATACTAGCCTTTCTTCAACTGTCTGCTAACTCCTGTCTTAAATAAATCCTTTTTTGAAAAAGTGGCATTTAAAAAGTGCTGTGGCAAGTGTAGTTACCGCAGATAAATTTAGCTCATGTATTTTCTCTACATAATCTGATTGTAATTTATATATGTTCAGCCTAGATAAAGCAAAGCCTTTTCTTATTACCAAATTTTTCTTTTGTCAACATGATGCGAGTGGGATATTGACTTTAACTGACAGGTAGTGATTAATCATGGCTTGAGGGGAGACCATTGACTATTCTTTCTCTACAGCTGAGTGGCTGCAGGCAGAGCTGTGCGTCAATCAAGATAAACCCAAGTCGGGGAGTCACTCGTGGGTGCTGGTGGCGGATGTGATAGATTTATTAGCCAGATTCCCTTTACAAATCACTTCACAGTCTTAGCAGGTGAATTTGCAAAGAGCAGAGTAACAAGTTGTCGGCAGTGGAAGAATCTCTTCGTTTGCAAAGTAACGGCGATCCAAGGGAATGTCACGGGAAAAGATAAACTGCCAAGATGCAGTCACTGGAAATGTTTAGCTCTAGATTAATCTTGTTAAGTTGAAAGAGGGCAATTATGTTCTTAGTAATTTAGGTGTTTGGTAGACTGGGAAGAAGAGATTTGTTTTGTGTACAGTTTCATAGATTATATAATTTTTTTTTTAATTTCAATACTGGTTCCCTCACCGCCCACCCCACCTTAGGGACACTTTGTAAACCAGGCCTACACCCTTTGTACATGAAGCCTTTTCATCTAATCTGCCTTTTCCCTCTCCGGAGCTAGTCAGGAAATACAAAGCAACTTGACTTTAGTTAAGGAAAATTCTAAAGCAGTTCCATTTAAGGAGAAAAAAATGAGACAGACCTTGCCCCAGGTAGATGTCCATGATTGCTGAGTTGTCTGCTATTTCCATCAGTTTTTCTCTCCAGAGCAGGTTGAGAGCGCACCGCCTTGTTGAAACGTCTGCCACTCCAGGCAGTGCGGCCACTCTGAGTGCTGGAGACCCTCCCTTCACTGCACAGCCGGCGTGCATCTGACTCCGTTCTCCTCTTTCTCCATCTCACTGCTGCACTCAACCTAAAGACCTCAAATAGAACAAATGCCGATAGCGTGTTAGTGCCTGAGCCTTCGTTACCATCTGATTCTTCCTTTGGTTGAGGAGTTAGGCAATGGTCATGTCCACTGCGCAGTTCAGGAAGGTGAGCGCACCAGCCCTGCGATGCTAACCGTGGGCATGCGGTGGGCAGCTGTCCGTGGAGTCGTCGTCCTCTGGCGTTTGGCCTGGTTTTACGTCTTGTTTCAGCTTAGTTGTTCTCTCTGTGGACTTGGAAAGTGTGGTCTCTCCTTGGTGGAGAGGCTTTCTATGGAGTGAATGAACGTGTGGCATTTGGCCAGAAAGCAGTTGCGCCATGGAATTAATATAGCAGAAACTATAAGGTTCTGAACCAGCTGAACCTCTGGTCAGCACATGGAGGGGTCAGCATAAGGAACTAGGCCTGCTGTGCTTGTACGTTCATGTGGTGCATGTTCAGTCGGAAAATTAGGTCAACCTGAGAAGGCGGTCACTTGGGGAGGCTGTCACTGTGGGAGGCGGTCACTGTGGGGAGGCGGTCACTGTGGGGAGGCGGTCATGTGGGGAGGCGGTCACTGTGGGAAGGCTGTCACTGTGGGGAGGTGGTCACGTGGGGAGGCAGTCACTGGGGGAGGCGGTCAGTGTGGGGAGGTGGTCA
>CAUYON010159065.1:0-12258 GCA_963573935.1 Arctocebus calabarensis | reverse complement strand
TCACAGCTCACAGCAACCTCCAATTCCTGGGCTCAAGCGAGTCTCCTGCCTCCGCCTCCCAAGTAGCTAGGACTACAGGCGCCCACCACAATGCCCGGCCGTATTTTAGTTGCAGCCGCTATTGTTGTTTGGCGGGCCTGGGCTGGATTGGAACCCACCAGGCTCAAGTGTACGTGGCTGGTGCTTTAGCCTGTTGAGCCACAGGCGCCAAGTGGGTTGCAGGGTTGTGTTGGTTACAGAACAGTCACAAGCTGGTCGTTTCCTCTGCTCGCCGTGTTGTCTGATGTCACAGCCGATTTGTCCCTGTTGGTGTGAGTTGTCTTAGGGAACATGTTAAAAAACGTCTGTGAGGTGGTCTGGTGGCCTCGCCAGGTCGCACCCTCATGGATCTTACAATTTGATCATTCCCAAAGCCATTGTAGTGTGTCTGGGGTGGACCTTGAACCTCCGCGTGGATTTGGTCTCGGCACTGGGAGGTCTTTGGCTGAGGATTGGAGTCTGAGCAGCCTGTTCAGAGTGGTGGTCTACAAAAATGCTTCTCTAACTTCTAGCTCTACTGTGACCTCTCTGGGTTCAGTCACGGACAGTAAACTTCCAGGTTTTCACAGCATTCCAAAGTCGCGCGTGACTCCACAAGCTTCCCAGTTCTCTGGGAATATTTGCCCTCTTTATCCTAGTTTACTTTAGCATTTTACCGTGCCCTTAGAGGGCCACAGGTTGGGCCCCTAGTGGCAGTTTGACCCTTAGGGCTTGATTCCAGGCTGGATAATGTTTGCATCTCCAGCCTGGTATTGTCTTTCTCAGTTTTATGTTTTTGTTAACAACTTTATTGAGATATAACTTATGTGCCATACAATTTACCCACACCACTTGAAGTATACAGTCCAGTGGGGGGGGTGTTGTTTATTCGTAGAGTTGTAACCACATACATTTTGAACTCATTTCTTCTGAAAAAGAAACCCCGTGTCCACAGCCATCACACCTCATTTTCCCTCAAGTCCATTCCCCCAAGGCCCCAGCACCCACTGATCGACTTTTGTCTCCCTGGATTTGCCTTGCCTGGACATTTCGTAGAAATGGAATTATAGAATATGTGCTGTCTTGGGACTGGCTTATTTCATTCAGCATGGTGTTTCCCAGGTTCCCCGTGTCACAGCAGGTATCGGTCTGCTGTTCCTTTCCGTCACATGCACAGACCACATTTTGTTCTTCCATTCATCAGCTGACAGACAGTCGTGTTGTTTCTACTTTGGGGCTGTTATGAATAATACTTTGTGAACACTGGTGTACACATTTCTGTGTGTACATCTTTTCAGTTTTCTTACTGTACACGTAGAGTTGGAATTGCTGGGTCATGTGCTAACTCTTTGTTTAACTCTGAAGGAACTTCCAAATTGTTTTCCAACATGGCTACACCATTTTACATTCCCACCATCAATGGACGAGGGTTCCAGTTTCCTCACCAACACGTGTTATCTCACTTTTTGGCTGTAACTATCCTAGTGGGTAGAAAGTGGGGAGGTTCTTCCTGTTTTTTGTTTTTTGTTTTTTGAGACAGGGTCTTGGTATATTGTCTATGCTGGTCTTGAGCTCCTGGACTCAAGCCATCCTCCCACCTCAGCCTTCTAAGTACCTGGGACTACAGGCGCCTGCCATAACGCCCAGCTATTTTTTTGTTGTTACAGTTTGGCAGGGCCTGGGGTTGAACCCGCCACCCTTGGTATATGGGACTGGCACCTTACTGACTGAGCCACAGGTGCCGCCCTCTTTGATCCATTTTGAGATGATTTTAAATGCTGTGAGAGAGGGGTCCGACTTCATTCTCTTGCATGTGCCCTTCTGGTTGTCACAGTTTCATTTGTGGAGAAGATCGTTCTTTTCCCACATTGAAGTGTCTTGTCATCCGTGACAAAATCAATTGCCCAAAGCTGTGCGGGTTTATTTCTGAAGCCTCCGTTCTGTCCCCTGGATCTCTTTGTGTCCTGTAGCTTTATAGGACGTTTTTCCATCAGGAAATGTGAGTCCTCCAACTCTGTATTTCATGTTCAAGATTTAATATTTAATCTCAAAATATTAAAGGGCACAAGTGGGGTTTTGTTACATGGATACCTCTTATAATGCTTAAGTTGGGGCACTCAGTGTACCCAGTACCTGAATAGTGTTCACTGGGCCTGACAGGTGGGTTTCACCCCTCCCCCTCCCCTTCTTGATTTCCAATGCCCTTTACATTTCTTTGTGCCCATCAATGAGCTCCCAACTGGTAAAGAGTATGTTGGTGTTTGGTTTCCCATCCCTGAGACACTTCACTTAGGAGACCGTCTCCAGGTCCATCCAGGTTGTTGCACAAGACACTAATCTGACTATTCTGGAACTTTCCTTGAATTTCCACTAAGGATTTTAGATTTGTTCCTTTTTAAGATCAGTCCCATCCGTGATTATTATCAAGTCGAGATTTGTCATGGGTTGTCCGAAAGCTCTGTTCTGGATCTGAAAACTTCGGAAGCACAGAAACACAAAGTTAAGTTTCTCCTTCAGGAGAGGGTAAAAAGTCCTCGTGTGAATATGAGAAGGAGAAAGTAGCCGGATGTCGTAATTAGTTCATTGGCAAGCAGAAAAAATCCTGGGCATTTTTAGTGCACAGTAGGGATCATCCTGCAAGTGGCCCCTGAGGTTTACAGGCAAAGGACAAGATGTGAAGATGTGTCAGCTGATTTCAGCAGGGCTGCCATCACTCTGAGATGGGAGAACACCCTTGGCTCCTGGGTCAAGGATGAGTGGGTCCTTAATGTTCCTGTGTTGTTGAGTTTGTACCTGAGGACATGGCTTAACCTTGGCGTGTTCCTGTTAAAAACATTTTTTTGGCAGTCTGGGAAGACTCAGTGTGGGCTCTGCTGGGCTCTGTGTCTGTTCTGTGAACACTCTTGGCCCAGGGATTCAGTTTTCGAATCGTATGTATTGCAGGCATATTAAGGCTCCTATCAGCCATCTAGAATTAGAATCATGTGTAAGAGGATTTTCTGGGACTTCCAAAAATACCCTTCTTAAAAGTCCTTTGGGCCACACACTTAGGGCCCCTGTCCCAGAGAAAGGAAGGGCGTTTTCTGGAATGATGGTCCCAGAGGGACAGTTATAAGTTGGAACTTGGGAAGGAACAAAGAACTGTTAGGAAGCCTCACTACTGGAGTGGTTTTAGTAATAAAAACAAATCCAATCCCCACCCCTCAAGGCTTCTGCACCTTTCTGTCCAGGTCAAGTTTGCCTTTCACCGTCTGCCTTTCCATCCTGACACAGTCAGACATTCTTACTTTAAGGTTCAAATACTTTTCCTTTTTTTACTTACTGCTGGTCAGTTTGCCTTTCCTCTTGCTTCCCAGGGGACTTTAGCCTTTCCTGAGGGATTTGATGTTCTGCTTGGAATTCATGGTGTACACGCTGGCCTCTGGGTCTGAGGTTTACTCTACTTAGCAGGGAGATGAGCCAGCCTGCTCCTGTTTCCTGGGTGCTGGCAGAAGGCCTGAGCCTCCGGGTAGGAGATGCAGGACTTTATTACTCACAGCATGAGCAACGTGTTTGCTTTGGCTCCCCTGCTCCTGCCCCCCTGGGGTGGCTACGACGGGTCCCAGCACACACAGTACAGGCCAAGCAACCCAAGCCGAGCTTGGGGAATTCACCACTTTCACAGTGAATGGAAACCACTGCTCTTTGTCTGCGGGGCAGTGTCACCTCATCCCTGGAACTGCTGGCTCCAAACAAGCCCAAGAACTGGCCCCCAGGGAAAACACAGGTGGGGGTTCTCATCCTCTGCTACCCAGCAGGAGCACTCAGGGATATGACGGTCTGTGATGGCCCCACGTGAACGAGAAGGCTGTGTGACTGTGTGTCCGTATGTGTTGACAGTCCCTTTGAGAATGTAGAGCAGCAGTCTAACCTGTGGGTCGAGGCCCGTAGGAACTGTATTAAAAGGCCGCAGCATTGGATCGGCTCAGCGGGCTAAGGCGCCAGCCATGTAAACCTGAGCTGGCGGGTTCATATCCAACCTGGGCCCGCCAACCAACAATGACGGCTGCAACCCAAACAAAAATAGCCGGGCGTTGTGGCAGGCACCTGTAGTCCCAGCTACTTGGGAGGCAGAGGCTGGAGACTCGCTTGAGCCCAGGAATTGGAGGTTGCTACCCAGGGTGACAGCTTGAGGCTCTATCTCAAAAAAAAAAAAGGCCGCAGTTTTGGGGAGGTTGAGAACCACTGATTTAGAGAGAACTGAGTTGGGAGATTCTTGTCCGTCTGTTCTTCACCGTGGGAACGTGGGTTCTCCCAAGGCCCCTGGGCTGGCTTTATCTATAGGTGTTCTGACCTGTACACTCTTGTCGAACCTTTGGGAACAGAGGACTTTGGGGTGACTATGAGGGGTCCCAGCACAGGCCACGCAACCCAGCCTGAGCTTGGGGCATTTTTGCATTTAACTGGGGGCCAGCTGTTTTTATCCAAAGGGCTGTGGGGGGTTGTTTGTTTCTATATGATTTATCTTCTAAGACTCCTTGAAAATGTGCACTCACATGTTGAAGATCATCTAAACCAGCAATTTCCAATTTATTTTTCCTAAGTCCTCTATTTCAGGTTTGAGTCATTTACTAAGAGAAAGGACAGGACTCCCTTTGTTTTGGCTTTTGGGTCTCCTCAAAAATATTGTTTGAAATTTAAAGTCTATGTTTAAAATCTTCTATTCAATCATATGTAGTTTTTTTTTTTTTTTTTGAGGCAGAGCCTCAAGCTGTCGCCTTTGGTAGAGTGTCATGGCATCACAGCTCACGGCAACCTCCAACTCTTAGGCTCAAGCGATTCTCCTGCCACAGCCTCCCAAGTAGCTGGGACTACAGGTGCCCGCCACAGCACCCAGCTATTTTTTGGTTGCAGTTCAGCCGGGGCTGGGTTTGAACCTGCCACCCTCGGTATATGGGGCTGGCGCCCTACTCACTGAGCCACAGGCACTGCCCTAGATTTTATTTTTTGAGATGGTCTCTTGCTATATCACTCAAGCCTCAAACTTCTAGACTTTAACAATCCTCTGCCTCAGCCTCCTGAGTGGCTGGGGTTACAAGTGCATGATATTTATTATTTTTTTTATTTATAATTTTACGTATTTATTCAATTTTTTCTTAAGGAAAAGCCTTCTGAAATGGCTTTAAATACCATGGTTCCTATTTTTCTTATTCCCTTAGGGTTATTTATTAAAAATTTGCATAGCTGGCTTGGCACCCATAGCTTTGTGGTTATGGCACCTGCCACGTACACCAGGCCTGGCGAGTTCAAACCTGGCCTGGGCATGCTAAACAACAATGACAACTACAGAATGAAAAAAAAAAATAGCCAGGGCTCAGTGCCTGTGGCTCAAGCGGCTAAGGTGCCAGCCACACACACCTGAGTTGGCGGGTTCGAATCCAGCTTGGGCCTGCCAAACAACAATGATGGCTGCAACAAAAAATAGCCGGTGTTGTGGAGGGTGCCTGTAGTCCCAGCTACTTGGGAGGCTGAGGCAAGAGATTTGCTTTAAGCCCAAGAGTTTGAGGTTGCTGTGAGCTGTGCTGCCACAGCACTCTACCAAGGGCAACAGAGTGAAACTGTCTAAAAAAATAAAAAATTGCATAGCTAAGTATTTAAATCTTCCCCTGGTTTTTACCATGTGTTGTATTTAAGGTTTGCTCAACATCCAAGATCCTAACAGTTAAGTGAATTCATTGGTATAAATGTGATTACCCAGGATAATAACTATCCCATGAAATCCTTAGTTCTAAAGCAAAAATTTACCTATCTCTTGAAATGTAGGAAATTTTAACTTGGCACTCACCTTAGCTGTAGACCAGGTTTAAATTCAACATTATACCGAGCTAGAAGGATACCTGTAGTGAGACCCTGTCTTTACACAAGAAAATTGCTTTTAATTAGCCGGGCATGGTAGCGTGCACCCGTGGTTCCAGCTACTCAGGAGGCTGAGGCAGAAGATCACTTTGCCTGAGCCCAGGAATTCAAGGCAGTAGTGACCCGTGATTACACACTGCACACCAGCTTGGGTGAGAGAGGAAAACCCCATCTCTCTCTGTCTCAAAAAAAAAAAAAAAAAAGTTCAACAGTATAGATATGTTTTCTGGTTTAGCAATTTTAATGGAGAATTGTACAGTGTGGCTTTTCTTTTCCTGGCCTAAAGCCTGAGGAAGGGGTTGCTTGTGCAGGAGGCGAGGGACAGGAGCAGGAATGAATGAAGCTAAGTGGTTGGTGAGATGGAGCTGGGCGGGAGAGAGAGAGAAGTTTCCAGAAGGTAGATTCAGAAGCAATTAAGACCAAGGGGTACCAATGACAGAAACTGACTGCTGAGTGATCAGTATTGTGTCTCCTAACTTTTTAGAGGTCCCCTTAAATGTGCACTAATTTATTAGTTTAGACATGTCAGAAGTTCCCATAAATGATCAGTGTTATTCCAAGCTGTTGGTTGTCTGCCTGACATGGTTATTTGGATGTTGGGGATGTTGGGTGTGGGGTGGCCATTCACAAAGACGGGCACAAGTTCAGATTATAGTCTAAAGCATCAGCCTGCAGGGGTTCCGTAGGCCAGCTCAGCTCTGGCATAACAAACTGTGATGATCACTATGATCACCCGAAAGTACGTGCTCAGAATGGTTCGCCAGGTTCCCCCAGCCAAGCAGAAGCTAGACAGAGCCTTGTGATCAATGACCTGACAATTTCTACCTTAGAATCAGAGAATAAAGTGACCTCCTTTCATGCATTGGCAGAACAGGAGGGCCCTCTCGAAGATTTCATAAGGGACCTAGAGAAAAGTCCCATATTCGAACAGACCTCTGGCCCCTGGTCTTGGGGGGCCACCTTGGACTGAGTGGGAAGCACGCAGAACCTGCCTCCAACTGCTCCCCCTTATCCATCCAGCAGACACAAGACCCAGACAGAGCACAGCAAAACTCACAGGATAAAACTTTACAGAATAGTCAAACAAGAGCAAAAGCAAAGAGCAAAGAGTGACAGCAGCACGCAGCTGACGCCCAAGGTACAGGGCCACCTGCGGCTGCGGGTCTGATTACCCTGTCAGAGCTCCATTTGTCTATTTGGTAGCATGAGAGCCGAGCAGGGCAAGTGAGATTCCGGTCTCTGTTGAGCTGCCTTCCTGGAGACCAACTTGAAGGGCGGACAGAACGAGGTGGACCCCGGACTCCTGAAGCATTTTTTAAAACACCCTTTGAGGAGTCTCCGTAACTACCAAAAGATGAGACCACTGCTCAGTATCTTTGACCTAAAGGCTGAGTACGGGGGAGCTGTGTGTGTCAGGCACACTCACGAGCGAGGAGCCGCAGGCCTTCCAGGGACTCGCAAGTTTATTTGGGTCATGTCAGGGTTGGGTTGGTGCATGTCTCGGAAGCCTGTGTTGGTCATAGAAGTGAAGTGACTTGTCTGACCCTGGACAGCTGGTCAGTGGAGTGACTCCACACTGAGCACTGACTTAGAACATGAGACTGTCACTAAGGAGTTGGTTCTCAGAGGCATGTTACTTCACCCAATTGTCACTGACTGATTAGACTTCTGGAAAATTTGGTCTGGTGTTTACTGTGGCTATCAAAATATTGATCTTTTTCTAGAGGTCTAGTGGATTTTTTAATCCTCTAACGATGAACAAACGCCAGCTTTTTGAGCATCTTTTGACACCTAATGGGTGTGTCGGGTGGCTGCCCCAGAGACATGGTTCCTATTGGCCCATACTATGCTCAGAGGTCAGATCACTGCCAAGAAGCTCAAGTTCATTTACAGCCATTTCTTCCTCCAGACGGGAATGGCACCTGTTCTGGAGAACTCCGCCTGCCCCCGGGGAGCTCCTGGCCTGGGGATGGAGCATGAACCTTCTCATAAACAGCTAGGACTAGTGTCTGAAGGGGAAGAGGGACTAAGCCAGCTCTCTGGATCTGGTGTCCCCACAAGTCCAAACAGCTCTGGACTCACCATGTCTGAAGCCCTGCTCACTATGACAGTCTAGCATGGAAGGAGGCATGGCAGGTGTCCCTGCTGGCCCATGCTCAGGGCCCTGACTACTCCAGGAAGCCCTCTGCCCCCAGCCTTTCTCAGGCTGGCTCTTACTTCTTCCTTCTCCTCAGAGACAGGCAAGTGCCTTTCTCGGACCAAGAGCTCACTGCAGGCCCAGCTGTCCTGCAGCAAGGCGGGTGGTGTGGAGAGCTGCTTCCTTTCCTGCCCGGGCCACACACTCTTCATGCCAGGTAACCCCAGGCTGTCCCTGGGATGGGATGGTGTGTGAGGGCCTCTTCCTCTGGTACGGCTCCTGCTCCCTGCTGTTCTCCAGGAAAGAGCCCAAGCTAGGAATGCAGGGCCCTGATCCTGGGCTGCTGCTGGTTCTCTGTGGGCCTCACTGTCCTCAGCAAAAGCCATGACTCATTCCTGCCACCGCTGACCTGTGGTCTCATAGCAGAAACAAATCGGCATAGGGGGCCTGACCCCTCTCATTCAGCAACCCCGCTGAGGCCCCAGGAATCTGAGGGCCTGACAGGAAGGTATGCCAGGCCTACCTTACCCTCTGGCCTCTCTGCAGACTCGGAAAACAGCTACGTCCTGAGCTGCGGCGTTCCAGGCCTCCAAGGCAAGATGCTGCAGAAACGCAACGGCACCAGCTCTGGTGGCGGGCCCGGCTGCTCAGGTAGCCCTGGGGCCTGTCCTCTCTGCACACACCCGGGGACCCCTTGACTTTGCATCCAGCACCATGGAGGGGGAGGGAAGGACAAAGCCTGAGAAGATGCTCCTGGTCTGAGCCCCCAGGAACTGGAGATGAGGCAGGCCGCAGGCTGAGGCTCAGCCCAGGGCTGTGGATCACAGCATGGCCCTTTTGGCTCTGAGGTCACAATAACAATGTTTCAATGACTCTAAAATGCAAGCACACAGACCTCAGGCTCTGTTCAGTGGAGCGAGTGACATCTGCTGAGGCAGTTAGGCTCTAGAAGCCCTCTAAGCCACCGCCCTTGGAGACTGTGCTCAAGAAGAGCCCAGGTCCTTTGGGAACAGCCCACGAGGGCCCGCCAGCACGACACAGCCAGCCTTCCTGCCGGCCTAGCTGCAGGGTCCGTGGCTTCAGCAGTTTTTCTTATTCCAAAAGCAAGATCCGATGAGATGGGTGCATTTGTGTGTTTTTACTGCACATGCAATTCTAAACATCTGTGACAGCAGGATTTTTTAGTCCAAGGAGCTATGATTTATTTACTCTTTGAAGGAATCAGCAGCTCTGGGTATCTGTAATATTTCACAGCCTTTCCCTTCCTTGTCCCCCTCTCTCTTCTGTTCTGCCCTCTCTCCTGAAAGCACGGGGCATGTTAGGGGCTTTGGTGATGGGGAGAGACCCTCTGCAGAAGACCCGGGCTGGATGCCCTCCACACAACACATTCACCTTTACTAGGCCTTGCAGGGGGAGAAATGGGCCAGGGAGGCTTCCCCTATCCAGGAGGGCTGTCAGGGGAGAGTGACTCAGACCAGGCCCCGCCCCAGCTCCAGGTGGATTTGTCCCTGGCAGCCCCCGTCCCCCACCACCTCCTTGCCCACAGGAGAGGCCACCACCTGGGGGATTTTGGCTTTCCCCAGATGCCCCCACCGCCCCCATCAAGCAGAAGGCCCGTTTCAAGATCAGAGATGCCAAGTGCCACCTCTGGCCCCACAGCCGGGAGCGAGCAAAAGAGACCCCGAGGCTGCCACTTCTGGGTGAGTGGGCCACCCTATTGCCATTCCATACCAGCAGGGAGTGGAGGTGCCCCCACACCTGGGGCTGGGGTCCAGGGCCCAGGAGGAAAGCATCCAGCTCTGTTTTCCTGAAGATTTTTTCTCAAACCCAACTAAACTCGTAGCACTTAGCAGACTTACTTAGCCTGAGGCCTGAGTCTCCCCTGGCCAGACCTTCAGCAGCCCTGAGCTGGGTGCACCGCTCATGAACGAGTATACAGGAGGTGCGTCAGGTGCAGCAGCATGGTGGACTCTGGAGGGCTGGGCACAAGATGTAGGTCAGCCACCCCCCGGCCTTCTCCAGCCCGCTGACAGCAGTCTGTGGTGAGGGCACGTAGGACCCTGCTCCTGCCCCAGACCACCTTTGCCACAATGGTTCCTTCCTTGTCTAGACAACTGCCACGTGACTTTCGTGACCCTCAAGTGTGACTCCTCTAAGAAGAAGCGCCGTGGCCGCAAGTCCCCATCCAAAGAGGTGTCCCACATCACGGCAGAGTTTGAAGTTGAGGCGAAGATGGAAGAGGCGTCAGGTAGGTGAGGGCTTCTCTTGTGGGCTGCTGTGGACCTGAGAGAAGGCAGCAGACCGGGGTGCCGGCAGGGGGTCTGGACATGAAGCTGGGCTCTTCCCGCCCCCCTAGCCACAGCTCCTAGAGGAGGAGCCAGCCCACAAGCAAAGGGAACTGGCCCACAGCCCCTGGTAGACGAGGCAGCCCAGGGAAATGAGAGGAAGGACCAGAAGCCACCTGGCCTCTCCCCTGCCCCTCGCTGGGGCCTGGAAGGGCAGAGCTGTGCAGCTCCCAGAGGCTGGGATCAAGGGTTCTCTGTCCCAGGTTCCAGAAGGGAGCTTGTGGCTTGTTTTCTATCAACACTTTCCTCTGAGCTATGAACAAGTACTGAGCTATGACAAGGGAGCTGGGAGGGAGTTGGGAGAGAATCTGTGTGAGTGTGCCTGGCCATGGACTTGGGCATCATGAAGGAAAAGTCCCTCCTCAGGCAACATGCCCAGACACAGAGAGAGAGACAGACACACACAAACTTCCCAGCGCCAAGTGAGACTCCAGGTGGTGGGCTTGTGAGAGCAGCACACAGAGCCGAGGTCTCTCCCCACGGGAGGGGCTCAGGAAACCCTCCCAGAAAACTGAGTGAGAGCTTGAAGTCAGAGTCCGCTGGTGGAGGAGGAAGCAAGGAATGGCATTCAGGCAGAGGGAATAGAATAGGCAAAGGCACAAAGCTCAGAGAGAGCCGGATACGTCCAGGAAGAGTGGGTGGGCAGGGGTGCTGGACAGTAGAGTTCACATGAGCGCAGAAGTGTTGGGGGTTGAGGCTGGCAAGGCATGTCGGGGCAGCACCTCAGAGGGCTTGGGTTCAAGGCCTGAGCTGGATGCAATCCTGGGGCCAGTGACAGTTCTCAGGGGTGGGAGAAGCCCCCACCTAGTGAGGTATGTGTGACGTATTGCACATATGGTGGTGAGGCCTGATGTGCATTCAGATCTGCTTTGTGGCCTTGGGCAGGTCACGCTTCTTGGAGCCTCAGCCTCCTCACCTGCCAGATGGGCACAGTGCTGGTGCCTTGTCCCCGGGCTGCAGTGAGAATGAGCTGAGATGGTCCAAGCAGAGGGCCTAGCCCAGCGCAGGGCCCGGCACAGGGAGCCCTGAGCAAAGACGACAGCCGCTGCCGGGCTGTGAGTTGTCCGTGTTCTCCCCTCCCGTCCCCACAGACACCTGCGAGGCAGATTGCATGCGGAATCGAGCAGAGCAGAGCCTGCAGGCCGCCATCAGGACCCTGCGGAGGTCCATCGGCCGGCAGCAGTTCTATGTCCAGGTCTCAGACACCGAGTATGAGGTAGCCCAGCGGCCAGCCAAGGCCCTGGAGGGGCAGGGGACGTGCGCCACAGGCCAGGTGTTACAGGACAGCAAATGCGGTGAGTCCTTGCGTGTGGCCTCTCAGATGTTGACTCAGCCAACTTTCTCTGTCCTTCCTTGACCATGCAGATTAGGTGAACAGCAGTGGGCACATGGAGAGGGGACAGAGTAGCCTGCCAGGACAAAGAATAATCCCGCTTCTTATCATCGCTATAAAGACCACTCCCCTTGCTGGGCCCGGTGTGTGATCTTCACCACAGTCATGAGGAGGAAGGGACAGGGAGAGGCAGGACAGCAAGGCCACAGCAGAGGGACTTGAGGGGCTGTGAGGACTAGAACAAGCTCTCCCAGCCTGGACTGTGGTTCAAGAAGGCCTCTTGGAGGAAGGGGAGGCAAAGAGCTGAGACCTCAGGGCTGATGAGCAGTTGGGAAGACTGAGAGGGACAGAGCAACAATTCCACTTCTACTGAGTCTTGGGTCCACCCAGAAGGGCAGTGGGTGGGGCAAGGAAGCAGGGGAGAGACCAGCTAAGTCCAGGTAGGCGTGGCTGGTGACGTGACCACTCCCTGAGGGCGTGGCCTGCTGAGAGGGAATAGATCCAGAGAATGCTAGCACCTGCCCAGGAGC
>CAUYON010159064.1:0-26094 GCA_963573935.1 Arctocebus calabarensis | reverse complement strand
GCCTATGACTAGGAGTGAGAGTTATAAGAAATACCTGTATGGCTCAATAACAGAACACCTGGGTAGAAAGGGCGTGGAGAGTGATTTGGCTCTTCTAACAAGCATGAGAGCTCGGGAGATGAGAGCAGTGGTGAATTGGCAGTCTCTACACCTGTGGAGTTGAGAGGCACGAGATCAGCCTTATATTAGGCTGGAGGAGAAGGCAGTCAGGGAGCATGCACATTCTGTCATGGACTCGCTTACTCTGACTCTGTCTTCTCTCCTGCCTGCAGAACGCCAGCACGGTATCTCTCTGCTGAAGATTACCAAGCTCTGCTAAAGACTAAGATCTGTGTTTCTAAGAAGACTGCTTTACTCTCTCTAAAACTCACACTCTCTTTCTCTCTCTCTCCAGCTAAAGTAGACAGCCCTCAGGCACCTAAGAGAAACTGAACCTGAGCAAGATAACTTAGCGGTCTGCGTCAGGAACCTAGTTAAGCTGGGCCCGAGACCTGGCCAGTCCTGGGCCATGAAGAAGTGTCAGAAGTGACATGTGACAGTTATTGGTGTCTGTGTTTACTCTACACTCCTGTTAGAATGTACTCCTATTTATTAGAGAGGAACGAGTTAACTGTAAAGCAGCCCCGGCAGGTCCTTCCCGAGGTATCCCACAGGCATTGTTATCACAGGAGCTGACAGTCCATGCATTTATTGCCCCTGAAGACCTTCCAGTGGGACAAGACTTGGAGGTGGAAGACAGCAATGTTGATGATCCTGACCCTGCATAGGTCTAAGCTCATGTGCATACTTGTGTCTTAGTTTAAAAACATTTTAAATTATTATAATAAAATTAAAAAATTAAGAATTTAAAATATAAAAAAGCATATAGAATAAAGACATAGAGACAGAAGATATTTTTTATATAGAAGTACAATGTGTTTGTGTTTTAAGGCAAGAATCATTGCCAAAGAGTCAAAAAATTTTAAAAAGTTTATAAAGTAAAAATGTTACAGTATGCTGAGGCTCCTTTATTATTGAAAGAAGAATTTTTTTATATAAATCTAGTGTAGCCTACCTGTAGAGTAATTATGAAGTCTACAGTGGTGCTCAATAATGGCCTAGGCTCTCACATTCACTCACCACTCACTGACTCATCCGGGGCAACTTCCAGTCCTACAAGCTCTATTTATGGTAAGTGCCCTGTACAGATAAACCATTTTTATCTTGTATAACTGTATGTGTACTGTATCTTTTCTATAGTAATTCCCATTGTGCTACCATTGCCTACAGTGTTGGTACGTGACATACTGCACAGGTCTGTAACCTAGGAGCCATAGGCCATGCCACATAGCTGAAATCTGTGTGTGTACACTTTATCATGTTCACACAATGACAAAATCATTTAACCACACATTTCTCAGAACATATTCCTGTCATTAAGTGATGCATGACTGGACACATACATATAAAAAGTAAATGAATTAGAAAGATACCATGTAACTAGCAGACATGAGATTAGAGTGACATATTAATATTATATAAACTTGATGTCAAGAAAAAGTATATTATGAAAATAGATATGTGCTATGATACGTGCCCCCCCCCCAAATTCATAAATTGAACTCCTAATTTCTGATGGTGTTAGGGTTTGGAGGTAAATAGACTATAAGGGTACAGCCCTCCTGAATGTGATTAGTGGTCTTATTGGAAGAGCTAGATCTTTCTGACCTGTCTGCCATGCAAGGCCATGGTGAACAGAAGGCCATCTGCACAGCAAGAAGCAGTCCCTCACCAGACACAGGATGAGCTGGCTCTTCATATTGGACTTTCCAGCTTCCAGAACTATGAAAAATAAATTTCTGTTGTTGAAGCCACCCAGTCTTTGGGATTCCGTTATAACATCTTGAACTAAGACAACATGTCATAGTGATTCATTCAAATGAAAATTCATCACCACATGAGTGTTCTTGTGACTGATAACAGAGCTTCAAAACATGAGCAAAAATTAGGCAGGATTAAAGGCAGGGGTGGATGATTCAACAAGGTAGGAGACTTTCACAGCTCTCTCAGCACTAAAAAGAACAAGACAAAAGAAATTCAGTAAAGACACATGATTTGAATAATACTATCAACTAGTTTGACCTGTTTGATATTCATAGACTATGACCAATAACTGCAGAACATACCATCTTTCCAAGAGCACATAGCACGTTGGCCAAGAAAGACATATGATGGGCTATGAAAAAAAGAACTCAATACATTGAAAAGATTGATGTTGTGTAGAGTATGTCCCCTGACAACAATGGAATTAAATTAGAAATCATAAAAATCCATTCGTGGGTCGATGGGCATTTGGCCAACACTTTTTTAATTTAAAAATTATTCTTTGAAAAATTTTAGAATCAACTTCATGGGAATATTATGAAAGGAACTGAGAAAATAGATAGGACAGTAATTAAGCTTCAGCAAAGAGACTTATCATGAAATTAAGAGGAAGATGAATTTAATAACTAAAATAATTATTTTATAACATTCATAATATAAAACTTGCAGTCTCTATTCATGACATATTTATTTTAAGTATCATTTAGTACTTGAAAGTTTTAGAACAACAAAAGAATTTGAACATTTGAGTTTCTGGTAACAGTTTTGTATCTTTTGATGATCTGGGGAAAATATACTGTCCTAGTGTATTGAGGTGAAATCACTTTGACCCTTCCATGTTCTGTCTCTACTGAGCCAACAGTTTGCCCTACTCTAGAGGATAATAGCTCTTCTTCAACGAACAAGGTCTGGGGCCTTGTTCAAAAACAAAAAAAAAAGCCCCCTCAAAATATAATAAATAATCTATACAAAGAAAACAAATGAGAAGCAGGAATATGAAAAATTTCTCAGCTTCACTAATAATCAGAGAAATGCAAATCAAAACCACAGTGAGACATATTTCATCACCATTAAAAGGACTGTTATTAAAAAAACAAAACAAATGCCGGTAAGGATGTGGAGAGAAAGGGAACTCTTACACACTGTTGGTAGGAATGTAAGTTAACAAGGCCATTATGAAAAACAGTGTAAGGGTCCTCAAAAAGCTAAAAATAAAGCTGCCATATGGGGGACTAGGTCAAGGTGACTGACTAGGCACAGGTAGTGTGCAACCCTCCCGGAGAGGACCAGGGTGGGGAGTAGATTGTCTCCTTTTGAGCAGACGGTTTAAGACACAACGTTGGTTAGAAGGGATGGGAAGCAGCGGACGAGGGGGGGAAAGGGCCGACTCGCTGGACTGGGGGCGGGCTGACCACAGGGAGAAGCTCCTGCCTGTGGTGAAGCAGCAGGAGAGAAACCCTCGGGGCTGCAATCTCCAGACAAACTCTTCTGATTTCTGCTACCAGAGAACCGCCTACCTGGTGAAGGTTAGGGCCCAACATGGGAACGATTTGGAGAATGCGCAGACTTTGCAGCAGGAAGGGAACTCGCAAGGAATCCTACAGGCTCTGTGGCTAGAACAGCATGAGCGGGTCCCATTCGTTCTGGGAGCCCAGAGACTGGGGGGCTGCAGGCAGATCTGCAGCCACCGTGCAGCTGTGCGGAGGGAGAGAGGAGCCAGGTGCTCCCCGCACCCCAGGGAGGTCCCCACCACCTGCTGTGGGCTGTGGGTGAGACGGAGACGCGGGCAGACAGTATTCCCTGTACTTTGTTGCCCACACTGCCTGCCTAGGTGGGGCCTTGGTCTCTCTTAGTCACAGGTCCAGCGTATCGTTATGTGCCGTCCCTGCTTCGGGGCTGAGTTTAGCGGCTGCTGCAGACCCTTCCTGGCTGGGGAGAAACAGGGACACCGGGCTTTCCAGCGTGCACGGGAGATGGTGCACACACCCCTGCTGCTGGCTGCCGTGGGACGAGTCTCAGCAAACTACTCTCCCCACAGTTTCCTGCCAGCACAGTCAATGGGAAAGCGGGCCTCCTTTTCTCTGGTCACAGGCCTCACACGCCACACTGTGGGAGTTTAAAGCGGGACAGTCCTTTGCCCTGGGCCTGAATTCAGACTGACACAGTCCCTCCCAACTAAGGAAGGGCCGGCCAGCCCAAGTCCTCCTGCTTTCTGCTACCGCAAGTCCACCGCCCTGCTGTACATTGCAGCTTGGTCTGCTTTCTTGACCAACAACCAGGAGTTCTATTCTTCTTAGGCGAGGCTGCTTTCATAAAAACGACGCTGTTTCATGTGACAGTCATTCCTTTTACAAATCACACACCGGTCAGCTGAGGGAGAGTCTACATTACTCAGTGTAGAAAGGCATTCTGGCCAAAAGCAGACAGAGGAAACAGGTGGCCAGAGGGCACTGACTAACTTCGGTAATGCACATCCTTAGAATATTTGACCTTTGTTGATTACTTTTTAAAAAAAATCTTCCATGTGGGTCTGTAGGAAAATTCTTCATAATTATATTACGTTGTGAACCTGGCCTAGCTAAATGCATTATGTTATATGGTGTGAGAAGGAAAAATCTGTTTAATAAAATTCCTGCCTATAATAATTTTTCTGGCTTCTGTATCTAATTGAATAATGTGTACTAACATCTGCTACTTAGAAATCTGGAATAACAGCTCTCCCAATTTCCAAATGTTGCTTATGATTTTCATGCCAGCATCCAGCACACTAATATTATTAAGGTTATATTGGGTTCTGGATTCTGATCAATTTTATTTACCTACATGAGGAATATATATATATATGTATGTATGTATATTTATATATATGTATATATTTAGGAATAAATGTGTGTGCGTGTGTGTGTGTATGTATATACATATATATGGGTTAGGGTTAGGGTTTTATATATGTATATATACACACACACACACACACATGCACACACTTTTATTCCTAAATAAATGTATAGAGTAGAACCTCTGTAAGTTGACCATGCAAGGGTCTATAACAAACCGGTCCACATATGGAGGTGGTCAGTATAAGGAACTAGGCCTAAAGTAATGACCCGTGCATGAGGTCCATGTCCTGTCTATGAAGATTAGGTTAACTTATGGAAGTAGTCAATGTAGGGAGATAATCAACTATGGAGGTTCTACTGTATATAAAAGTAGATGCCCAAATGTTAACCATTGTATTGCATAGAAGAAGCCATAATGGCTTTCAACAAAAACATAAATTTTACTTCTGGAATGATTGTATATGATAAAAATGAAAAAATGTTATTTTAATTAAATTATCACTGTAAGAATTTTTTTTAACTCTTCATTTTTTTGAATTACAATGTTACTACTATCTCTCTGTGACCTATTCCTATTCTAATAGTAGAATAGTTACTACTATTCTCTCTTTTAGAATTAATCTAAAAGTATATATTTTCGATTATAATTATGGTCATAAACATCAAGATTGGGTTCACATTAGAAGCTGAAGAAAAGAACCAACTGTGGTGATGTGCAAAATACCTAGAACTCACCTTACCCCCCTTACCCAGGCTGTATTGAGTTGAGTACATGCTAGTTTTATGGACAATAAATGGACTTGAATTGGAAATTCAAAAAAATCTTATCTGACTATATATTGGTGAATTACACACTCAAGTAATTCAGCCGTTTAATGGATAGAAAACTGTTAATGCAGATAAAATGGTGGGATCAGTTGTGAGGTCAGCCAAATCTGAGGAACCCCACAGAGATTGTTGTTTTAAAGGACACTGTGGGATCCAGTGCCATTGAAGGTGCCAGATTTTTACATGAACATGGCAGTAGGAAGAAGTAGCAACAAAAAATAAGTAAATAAAATACCTGCTGCAGGATGGGGAAAGGTTTAATCAATGTTGATGAGGACCATTGACTTATTTTCCGAAAATTAAGGAAAAGTTTCCTTCCAAAGTCATTCTGGCTTTACTCTGAAGTCCTTTTTGTCTAAAATTTCAGTACAGCACTCACATTTTTCTTTGTGACAACCCTCCAGTGGTTTTCTTGACTCTTACTTAATTTTTGTTTTTGTTTACCTTTTTATCATTGGTGCTGGTTTGGATTGCAAATTGCTCTAGTTTTTAGGCTCTGCCTTAAAATTTTATTCTCTGCAAAACCTTCCAAGCGCCCATACAGAGTATGAGACTAATTATTGTTACATTTGGATAACTACATCTTAAAATTGATGGATCTGTTACAGATTCATAAGAATCTCACGCCATTGTTAAAAATAATTAATTTTAAATGATTCTCTGAATTATAAAATAGGTTGCTGAAACATAGTAGCTGTCTTAGTTATATTCTGTTGTTTATAACAGATTACCTGAACCTGGATAATTTTTAAAGAAAATAATTATTTTTTATAGTTATGGAGGCTGCAAATTCCATGATCAGAAGATAGGGCCTGGTGAGTATTTTCCACGAAGTCCCAGACATCACACTGGGAGGAGGCTGAATGTGGGAGCTCAGGGCTCTCCTCATCTTATAAAGCCACAGAGCCACTTCCATGATAAGCCTACATCCACTAATCCATGAGAACCTTCATGACCTTTTCACCTCTTAAAGTTCCCACCTTTCACTACTGCCACATTAGGGATTAAATTCCAATATGCATTTGGAAGGGATTGCTTTCAACAGGAGATTCTCTATAAATAGGTGCAAAAATAAATGAAGAGATGATTAGATTATCATTGAAAACAGTCTTAAATAAATGATCACCAATTACAAGGCTTGGGCTAATCAGTGAAAAGTAAAATCAGTTGAAACTGTTTTCATTAGTACAAATTAGACAGGAGAATATATCTCTTTTACATTCATCCTTTCAATATAGTTTTTGATAAATGAAATAGCATATGTGAGTTTTAACATTTATACATGGCTAGAAAGAAAATTCTGAGTACATAAGATGAATAGAAAGTTAAATAGGAAAATATTTGTGCATGTGTTTGTGTGAGAGCTTCTTGAACCAGGTGTATATCTCTAATTGTAGGCATAGAAGACTCTTACTAGTTTCCTTGACCCACCATCCTCTTCCATGGCTTCCGGTTGGTAGTCATGGTTTGTTCTCAGCTCCAGATGTTTGCTCTGCTTGTCTACTTGGAATGCTTTTATTTTTCCTTAAAGTCCAGCTCACATGTAGCCCCCTTTCTGAAGTCTTTCCTGACCTCTAGGGAAAATTGATGACTTCTTTGATGTATCTCCATACAAAATTTTACCAGTGTCTATCAAATACTCTTCACTTTGTATTGTCCTTATTGCTGCATGTCTGCATCTTATACTGCACCACAAGCTTCTCACGGGCAGGATGGCCATCCCCAGACTATCACCCTGTTATAGTGAAGTAGAAAAATGCAGTATCCCATTAGGATTAGTAATGAACTCAGAAAATGAACATACTGGTAAAATTTCAACAGATACCACCTTCTAAAGAACGCTTTGAAAAGTTACAAACAATTATTTAAAAAAAATAAAAGAAGCTAATAAGCGTGTTTAAAATGCTTGATCTCACACCAATAAAAGATTATTATAACAATATATATATTAAAAATCATTAAAATTATTATAATAGCTTATGTTTAACAGCTAAGTAAAAAGGTTCTCTCATACTCTGTTGATGTGAGTAAAAGTGGCTAAGAGATATTTAGGGAGCACTTTGGTAATAATATTGTAACATTATAAATATAATGTTTTTGTTCCAAAAATTCCACACAAGAAAACCATTATAAATATGTGTAAATATAAAGTACACATATAATAATGTTTATCATAGGAGCATATTGGACATACTTTTAATATCTAGAACTTTGATAGAGGTTAAAAAAATTAATATGGCCAATAATGTTCAGGCATTAAAATACGATGAAAGGATGCTTATTGGCATAAAAATTTAGGAAATATTATTACTAGAAACTGATTAAAAGATATTTAATATGTATGCACTATAATCCCATTTAACATTTAATATGTAAGATGTATGTACCATAATCTCATTTGTAACATCTCTCTACTTATTAAGAATAATACCAAAAAAACTTAGAAGTATTTATCATAAGTAAAGTACAAGAGTTAACTTGGGATAGTGCTTTCTATATTTTATATATTTTCTGCAGTAAACATTTGTCTTCATCTGTTAGCAGAAGCATTTGATAAAATTAAAACTAAAAAAAAAAAAAAATTGCCCAAGGTAATAATTACCTGATAGGAGCTCAAGTATAACTTTCTTTGGAGGAAGCAGTGGAGGTGAGAATTATTTGCCCTGTGAGGCTGAGGAGATGATGGCAGGGCTGGGGCCAACCACGTGGGAAACTGGGTATATACAGAGAGATTGGGAAAACAAGGAAATACAGTAGACCCTCCGTAGTTGACCAGCATCCTACATTGACCACCTCTCAAGGCTAACCCAATTTTCATAGACCAGACATGCACCACATGTCCTGGCCTGTGGAACACTGGCCTTTGTATATTGATCACTTTTGGAAATTGTATCCTAACCACTTGAACTGTGACACATGATATTAATTTACCAGCTGTCATTTGACCAGTTGAGTCCACTGTACAACAAGAGGTAGAAGGCCTGGGCTTTGCCCCTTAGTTGTATTCGTTTTTCTTTAGTGTAAGTTCTTTTTTCATGTTTTATTATTATCACGTATTGGAGTAGGTCTAATCCTATTCAACATGTGTTGGGGAAGATTTTTTAGTGAGAAAGACTGGTCTGAATTGTAGGTACACCTACAATTCCTGAAAAATTTCACAATTAATTGAGACATGATGGCCTATAGAAAGAACTTAAAGAGCTGACATTGAAGGAAAAGTTTGCTCTTCTATACTTTCCAGAAAGCAACAAAGAAAGATGATAGAACATTTTGGTGTTAACACGACCACAGTTAGCAACATCCAACAATGTAAATGAGTACTTAGAGAGATATAGTATGGAAAATGGATACCTACAGTGGAAAAGGGGGAACACTGTCCTCAATGAGTCAATGAAGAAACATTAAGCTGGTTCAAACAAATCTGGGAAGTTAATGTGCAAGTTCCAGGCAAATGATCCAAAAAGTAGATAAAAAAAAAAAATCCCACAGGAACTTGAGGTGGCAGATTTCTAAGCACCAAGTGGTTGGCTCAGGAAATTTAAACTACAACATAAGATCTCCCAGAAAGTCTTCTGTGGTAAATCAAAGAAGTTCCAGGAAACACTGTGGAAGGGCTCATCAGACATTTCTGTACTTCTCCTGAGGCTTCAAAGATGATGATATCTCTAACACTGATGAGTGTGGATTCTTTTTCAAGGCGATGCCTCACAGGAGCCTCATCATGAAGGGTGACAAATGTAAGAATGGGAAACTTTCCAAAGAATGTTTCACAGTTCTGCTTTGTGCTGGCTCAGATGGAGAGAATCTAAAGCCCTCGGCAAAGCCATGCACATTCAAAAACCTGAACCCTGAAGACCACCCCTGCTGCTTGGACATCAAACAAATGTGCTTGGATGACTGGTGCTCTATTTGAGGAGCGGGTAATGGGTATCAACCATGAAATGAAGAAGAAGAAGCGATTGATTCTACTGACAATAGACAACTGTCCTGGCCACCTGCAAGTGAATCATGCCATAAGTATGACATTGAAATTTCTGCCTCTAAGCATTACCAAAAAATCCCACTTCTTGACTAAAGCATCATCAAACATTTAAAATGCACTACTGAGCCCAGCTCCTGCAGTGGGTCATTACTAAAACACAAACCTGTGCCCAACTGTGAAAGCAACTTTATCCACTCCACCAGTTAATGCTCTGGATGCTGTCCTTTGGGTCAATTTTACTTGGAATAAAGTTCAACCAGAAACAATACAGAAGTGTTTCAAGAAAGTTGGATTTGTCACAACCTAAGAGCATGATGCCTGGGCCCCATCAGATAGTTCATCTACCATGGCAGAATTTGAAGGGGTAGATTTTGAAGGTTTTCTTGCAATGGATAATGATGTGGTAAACTGTAAAGACCCTGACCTAGAAGCAATTTTCTAAAAGATGTCCAAAGTGCAGACCTGCGTAAAAGTGCATGAAGCAGGTGATGAGGTGGGAGAAAGCAAGTGAGGAAGACACAGAAATTGCAAGGCTGCAAAAGAAGAGGATGCCAGGCATCTGATAATGCAGGTGAAGTCATTTGCTGTGGAAAATTGCCCAAGGTGGGCTGGATGACGTAATCAAAGTTGAGATTGCTTTCTCCACTTGTTTATAATAAGAAAGGATTGACTCTTTTTTTTTTTAAAGAAAAAATGATTAAACCATGAGAAAACAGTAAATGTATTGGTTTTGTATTACACTGTATGCATGATGTATTGAGTTTACATGATACTGTATGATTATTTTACTGTTTTGATTGTATATGATTTTGTATAATATCCCCTAAGAAAATGGTACAGGAAAGTAAAGTTCATGTACATATCAGTATAGTAGGCCTAGCTCCTTATGATGGCCACCTCTGTATGTTGACAAGCTTGTTACAGTCCCTTGGGTGGTCAACTTACAAGAAGTTCTATTGGATATTGGGTTCTTCTATTTATGAGAGTCAACTTTTCCATCTTTGGCAGGAATGAAGCAGAAATAACATTGGGTCTTTTTTTTTTTTTAATTGCATCCTATCAGGAAGCTCAGAGTATCAGTTGGTCCCATTCGTGGTGATACTCATTTGATCACTCAATTAAAGCAGAGCATTGAGTCTTTTTCTCAGTAAAGTTATGTTTGTCTCTCAGCAATGAATAAGGATTTTTTTAAGGTAATATTTTGAGACTCTACATATCCTATTTCTTATCAGTCTTTCAATTTAGTTAGCTAATTAATATCAGTATGAGTTTACAAAATCCTATTCAATGGATTGTTGTCTATTATTGTCATGTTTTTATGTTCATATTACCTCAGATTTTTGCCTTATTTCAAGCTGATTTTGGTGTTCTGATATGTCCCCATCACTGAGCATTTCCTTGCTTTCTTTCTGGCAAGACTGGGTTTTCTAGCTAAGTGGTTCTCAACCTTCCTAGTGCTGTGACCCTTTAATACAGTTCCTCATGTCATGGTGACCCCCAACCATAAAATTATTTTGGTTGCTACTTCATAAGTGTAATTTTGCTACTGTTATGAACCTTAATGTAAATAGCTGATATGCAGGATGGTGTTAGGCGACCCCTGTGAAAGGGCCGTTCAACTCCCAAAGGAGTCGCCACCCACAGGTTGAGAATCTAGCTCACCTGCTACATTTGTCGCACTAATTTTGAAATCAGCCATTACTGCAAATAGCCACAGAGGAGGATGGAATCTAGAAACCAGTATCTGGCTGCTAGCGATGCTCACTGCTCTAAGAACACTGCTATTCTCCTGCCATCTCCTTGGCCAGACCCATATGTGAGGGTTTATATATACATGCATTCATACATATATACATTTATATCTATGTTTATTTCTATATCAGCTATATATACTAAAAAAATTACGACTTGGCACCAGTATTTCCAATTCCAATTTGATACCATAGTATTCTTTCTATTCTTCTCCTTTTCCTTATTTGTAATACCTTGTCCAATATTACACACATTGTTCTAAATGTATTTACTCATTTCAACAGAATAATGGAGGTAATATAATCAATATGTAACAAATATATGTAACCGATCTCCTATTTATGGTCCTGGCCTTACACAGATAGACTCTTCAGGTGGCTCAGATTCAAAATATCTTGTCCCAAAACTACCTTTGGATGCAGCGAGGGTGCATCCCACCCTGAGCGAGGGTGCCTTCCTCTTCTCACTGAAACTCCTCTATCTCACCATGGGTTCCTGTGGCTCCTGCACATCTATGTGCCATCCCATGAAAATGCCCACCCTCCTTGACCCTTGGCTTTTAGATTAAAGTGTTTAGAAAGAAAAAAGGAACGAAGAAGAGTATAAAGAGAGAGGAAAGGGAAATTGAAGAGGGATTAGAGGAAGAAAATAAGAGAAACATTTAGATGTTCTTATCTTCAAACTATGAAGTATAAATCCTGGAGTTTTCACCCAAAAGTAAACCAGGATTCTAGTTTAAGCTGAAGAAAAGAATTGCATAATTTAATTTATAATTTGATGTACTTATGCTGTATCTATTTATTATCATTGATAATCTCTCCACATATATGTCTTAACAAAATATATTACACAATTAGAATGCATATCATTGAGCAATTTTGATAAAAAATTATACTCATGTGTTTTTATGTATATAATAATGCTTATAAATTATATTTTTAGAAAATTTAGCACCAGTATTTTGAAGCATAATATAAAATATAACTACTTATAAAGTTAAGATAATTCTTTGAAACATCTAGATTTTAAAAAGTTTGCAGATGGCACTTTTAAATGTAATTTTTAGATAATACAAATCAATATTTAAAGCAAGTTAAAATTATTTGGTCAGTTATCATAGTGAACAACCAGCTATTTAACTTAGAACATTTACTCATGTATTTTGTTTAATACAATACATTAAGAGTCTAAATGTATACCTCAGGCTAAATGTATGCATTATTTTAATATAATACCACCTAAAATCTAAAATAGTTTTTAAAGCATAGGTGTATTTGGTGAATTAATATTTAAGGTTTCTTCGACTGTAAGTTATGACATGGTAATAGTATATCTCAATCACCATTTAACAGATGAATGAGAATAAAATTAAAAGAAAGTATGAGAGATTGCACAAAGGAACCATATATTGTTTTGCAAAATTTTTGTATGCCTATTTGATTCTATCTATTGAATCATTATGTTGACTATTTCTTACTACCGTTCATGGTTAAAATAACTGAAAACCACTGATAAGGACAATTAAAAATTTCTATAAAACAACTTAGATGAAAAAAAATTACAACAGATGAAGAGATGAATAAAGACCAACTATGAAAACAAATTTAGTAACAACTGTATGGAGAGCTATAATAAACAGTAGTCCAACTTATTTCTCAGTGTTAATGAACTTGCAATGTGCATTGCTCAGTAGGTATTGTAGGAAATGAATGCTTTTTCCCCCTAGTTGCTGACTAAGGGATGCATTGTGGTTTTGCCTTTGGGTTGATTCACTGATGGTGTTTGTTATTGCAAGTGTAAGCTGCAGACTGAGCAAAAAAGAATCTAGGAAAAAACAATTATTTTTTGGCAATAACAAAAACATCACTGGGTGCATGAGTGCCCAAAATGGTCCCACATATTCTTAGTCCCTATTCAGTTGCTTCTGACAAGGAACAAGTACACAGAAGTAGAATTCAGAAGACCTGGGTTTGGTATGACCTCTCCAATTTCACTAGGTGACACAACTCCAGGGGGCACCACTCACAGAGAAACAATGGACAGAGAATACATTTGGCAACATAGTCTCTGAGAATGCTATTCTTCTGCCATTGCTACACCATGGGAATAGTGGTTCCAAACCTTCATTCATTTCCTCACTAAAGAGTGCCTGCAATGAGTTTATCTTGTGCATGTTCATTATTGTATTATGGGCTGTGTTAGATTATGAAGAGGGAGGAGCTACTCTTGGTACAGTTCTCCTTTCCATTATGTTTCTTCCCTGTCTCTAGTTTATAAAGGAGTCTGTGTTTTCTATAGTATGTGATAATGACTTAAGGTAATATCCCTTGACTGTGTGCGTGTATGCACCCACTCGGTGTGTATGTGAGACTTTGGGGGGGGGGGAGAAATTTGAGGTTCATAGCAACATTGAGAAAACTGTACAAAGATTTCTCATACAACCCTTGCCCACCCACATGCATAGCCTCCTCCTTTGGTAGCATCACCCAACAGAGTGATTTTGTTACAATTGATGAGCTGCGTTGACACATTATTATTATCAAAATGTCTGTAATTTAATTAGGCTTCACTCTTGATGTTGTATACTCTATGATTTTGGACAAATGCACAATGACAAGTATCCACCATTCCAGCATCGTAAGACTCCCTGTGCCCTGCCTGTTCTCCCTTCCCTTTCCCAGCCCCTGGCATCTACTGATCTTTGCTGTCCATAGTTTGTCTTTTGCAGAATGTCACACTATGGTTGGACCATACGTAGCCTTTTCAGATTGGATTCTATCACTCGGTAATATGCATTTCAGTTTCTTCCTAGTCATGTTATGGCTTAATAGCTCATTTCTTTTTTAGCCCTGAATAATATTCCATTGTTTGGATGTTTTACAGTTTATCCTTTTACCTACCGAAGGACATAATGGTTGCTTCCAAGTTTCAGCAATTATGAATAAAGCTTCTCTAAACATCCTATGGAGGTTTTGGATGTAAGTTTTCAACTTCTTTTGATAATGTATCAAGGAGCACAAAATTGCCGGATCACATGTTAAGATTCTGTTTAATTTTGTAAGGAATCACCAAACTCTTCCAAAGTGGCTGTACATTTTGTATCCTCAGTAGCAATGAATGAGAGATTATATTTTCAGAAGACTCTGGAGGACTTAAATGCCTAATATCAATTCTGCTGGTGTTCCTTTAATCCTCCCACCAAAGCAAAAATATGAGGCACTTAATTCACATCCTGTGATGAATGTTATGGGTATCTATGATTTGCCTTTTCTATTGATCATGAAGTTGAAAATGGTTATCGTCCCTCAGCTATTTTATAATCACATCAGTTATGTTATATGAAAGTGTTACATGAGCTCATGCTTATAGATATTTCTATAACCAGCAAATTTACTTCCTTTTTCCATCCTTTTATCCTTCCTTTCTTTTTTTATTTTCCTTCCGTCCTTCCTTTTTAAAATTCATTTTAGAAGGTAGATAGAGGTAGTCAATGTTACCACATTTACAAATAGTTTTTTACAATAACCCATTAGTCCTTTCAAAATGACAAATGTGTGGACAGGTGCAGTGGCCCACGTCTGTAATCCTAGGATCGGAGGTGCTGAGGAGAGAGGATCTCTTGAGCTCAGAAGTTCAAGACCAGCCTGATAAAGAACCAGATCCCATCTCTACTATAAATGAGAAGAGGAGCTGCCCGGGGCAGGAGATCACTTGAACCCAGGAGTATGAGGTTGCCATGAGCTAGGCTGAAGCCACGGCACTCTAGCCTAGGGCACCAGGGTGAGACTCTGCCTCCAAAAAAAGAAAAGTGACAATTTGTCACTCAGAGTTTTAAAACTTTTTTTTATAGAATAACTTAGCTTTATATTTACAGAAAAATGACAAAAAGTTCTTAATACATCCCACACTCAGTGTCTCATATTATTAACAGCATGTACTTCTACAGTACATTGGTCACAGTTGATATGACATTAAGTAAAGTCCCTAGTCCCTTTTTTGTTGTTGTTGTTGAGACAGTGTCTTATTGTGTCACCCTTTGGTAGAGTACTGTTGCATCACAGCTCACAGCAACCTCAAACTCTCGGGCTTAAACAATTCTCTCGCCCCAGCCCTCCCAAGTAGCTGGGACTACAGGCACCTACAGGCACAACATCCGGCTATTTTGTGTTGCTGTTGTCATTGTTGTTTAGCTGGCCTGGGCTGGGTTTGAACTTGCCAGGGGTGTATGTAGCTGGCGCCCTACCCACTGAGCCACAGCACTCCCTAGATTTCTTTGCTTTTAACCAAATGTCTTTTTTTTGTTGTTCTAGATTCCATCCAGGATATCACATATCATTTAACTGTCGTGTTGCTTTAGGTTCCAGTGACAGTTTGATGACCATGACAGTTTTGAGGAGTACTGGGTTTTTAAAAAATATTTAAAACTTTTTTTTACTTATTAGCTTTTTAGGATATAGAGGTGAGAATTTGCTATGTTGCCCATGTTGACTTCAAACTTCTGGCCTCAAGTGATCTTGCCTCAGCCTCCTGAGTTGCTGGACTACAGATGTGTGCCATTGCTCCTGACTAAGGAGTACTGGTGTTTTATACAGTGTATCCCAGTTGGGAATTTGTCTGTTATTTAGATTAATGTTATGAGGTTTTTGAAAGGGAAGGCCATAGCTATGTGGTACCATCAACATGACTTATCACTGTTAATGTAAACCTTGAGGCTTAGGTGAGTTATCACATGTATCCATGGTAAAGTGACTCTTTTCCCCTCTTTCTGTACCGGGCTGTTTGAAGGAAGTGGCTATGCACAGCTCACACTGAGTGAACAGGCAGTAATGTTCTACCATCTATAGCGGGGGTGAGTTTTCTGCATAAATTATTTGCGATTCTTCTGAACAGGAGACTTGCCTACTCTCCACCATTTTCTTGTTTTTTCATTTGTTTATGTCAGCAAGGACTCTTGGATATTTATTTTCCACTTTGGATTTCATACAGTTTTTAGCTTATGGAAAACTCATTTGACTTTATTTAGACCCCTTTCCTTATCAACTCAACTCCTGTCTTTCCCCACCACATGCTCACAGTTCCAGGCACAGGAAACACATCTACGTTCTTGAACATGTCACCGTCTGTCTTTACACACTGTTATTTCTTCACTTAGAATGCCCTTGTTCATATTTTGCAGTTGAACTCATGTCAATTCCTTAAGATCTAGAAGATAGACTTCATTTTCACTTCCTGAGCAATGTATGTGTACCTCTATTGTGGCATTTATCACAATTAATATCTGTTTGCTTAATTGTCCTCCTAAGTATATTGCGAAGTCATTGTGATCGTAGATGTTCCTTATCCATTTCTATCCATTCTCATGTAGCTCCCTGTCTGACCACGTTCTCAACAATATATAATATTTGAATAGACAACTTTGCTAGTTAACAGTTGATTTTAAAAGTACTCTCTTGAGTCCTTTCTATACAAAAATGACATTGCAGATCTGTTGTTAACGGGATATGCGTATTGATTTGTTTTAATCTTCTTGTATTGATGTGTTTGTCCCGATCATCTTGGACTTCCATATTCAATAATCTTTTAAGATCAGTTATTTGTGAGATGGCTGGTCAGAGTTAAAAATGCAGTTTCTAGGCAAGGAACAGCCTTTTTCTCTGAGAGGAAATGTATCCCTCCAGGCAGGGATGGAAACCAGGGTGACCTTGGCCTCATTAGTCGACTGCCCTAACCAGCTGAGCTAACCAGCCAGACTACAAAGGCGGCAGGAAAGAAATCTAACATGGACATTCACTTTGTAACAAATAAAGTACAGCCTGTATTGACACATAGAAACTGGCTTGACTGTTTTGACTGTCAAGTAGTCAAGAAAATATTTAAGTCAGTCAGAAAGTAGTCAAGTTAGCCAACAAGCATGTCTGACTTTTTTTCTCCTTTGACTAGACTTTGAGTGCTGATTTGACTGGTTTGTGTTTGTAGAAACAGTCACATTTTTCTTGCCAGGAAAGGATGCTTCTTTGACTGAAACTTAATGAAATAACTGTTACATCATATAAATTCACTTCCTTAAGAATATGTGTCATACTATCTAATCAGTTAAGGAAAATTCTCATCTTTTTTTCTCTTTGAAATTATGGATGGGCTGGTTTGGTTCCAAATTAAGTGAATTCATAATGCCATCTAGTGCTGCAGAACAGAATAATCAGAGCAACGAAGGAGAAATTTTAATTCAGGTATTGGCCTTGAAAACAGTATTCTCTGTTTAAATGAGTCACTTGTCTGATTCAGACTAGCCTTTTCTTTTTTGGATTACGAATCAGAGTTGATTGTTTGTTGAAGTTTGATCACATTTGCAGGTGTGATCAATCATTGATTAAAGAATAGCCTGTAAAGATTCCCCGAAATGTAACCAGAAACTTATGTCCCTTTTAAACAAGTATGAAGGATAAAATGAGCCCACAAATAAAACCAAACAGCATCTCACAAGATAGGTGATGAAAATCAAAATCCCAGATGAATTAAATATCCTCCCAACCACAGGGGACCCAGTAAAGAAGGGACCTGAGGACAGATGTTATTTTTTTCCATACACTTTTGAAATAATATGCTCAGAGTCTCTTTGGAACTAAAATGCAAAGAGGAAAATGTTCACCGAAGAGAAAAAACAACTCAGAGATGAGAAACTTGCTTTGCTTCCTCCTCAAGTAAACAAACAGACTTCTATTTACCAAATAGTTTCTGCATTGATTATCCTCCATTCTCATATAAAATTGTACCAATATTTTCAGAACATTTTAAAAATTTATGTGGGAAATAGTTATAGTTAAAAAAAACTCTTGATTTGTTCTTGTTCTCACCCAGGGGAAAAAAATTTGACATATTTATATATTTTTCTTTGGAATTTGAACATAATAACATTTTCTATTTTTCTGCACATTAAATTTTTAAAAGCATTTGTATGTGTTATTTCATCTCCCAGCAACACTGTGAAGTATTTTTAGACTCATTTTACAATGGGTAACAGAGGACATTCAAACCCTGCCTGGGACCCTTCACAGTACTGCCAAAGCTGCTGGAGCCTTAGTTCCTCCCTTCCTAGGGGATGGAGGAGGGTGGAAGGGTGTTGAGAGCTTAGATGGGAGGTAACAAAACAAAGACTAGGGACCGAAAGTGAGCAAAAGGGCAGGAAGGGTTAACTGCACTGGACAGGGAGAGTGGATGGCTTGAACTGCCTGAAAGACAAGCAAGGTGGGAAAGCTTTATGCAAAGTTTCTTAAAAAGCTTAGTAACCCTTGAAATTATAGTTCTTTAGATAATGAAAAAAATAATTATGACTCTTATAAACAATCCAACTTTAAAAGAATATTGCTAAATGGAATATAGATATATAGAATATTACCAAACACTGGGTGAAATTGCTAAAGAGTTGATGAAAATTCAGTACAGAGATGCTGTAACATGTTGAATAGCTTCCTGTCAATTGCAGCTAGTCACATAGAATCGGTGTTTTTTTCTTCTTTTTCTTATCCATTCTGATGCATTTCAGATGATTCACTATTGGGTTTTAATATTGCTAGGGATGCAGAGTTTTATTTTAGAAATACTTTGCAATTTAGAAAGTATTTAAATCATATATTTTTTTAAAATGCGGTAATAAAGCTTCATTAAGTAGAGTTTTGTTGTAACCATCAAGAATCAGCCATGTAATGTATTAAAAATAGTTTTCTTATTAACGTGAATATCTTCATGGTTGTCTCCACCTATTCCTAATCGTCTGTCCTACGGGAAAACCTTTTGCCATTTCAGTGTTTTATCACTGTGGATGCAAAAGAACATGCTTACGTGCTGAAATATTTATGATTTAGCCTACCTGCATTATCAACTCATCACGGCTTATTGGTAAGCAATCGCAGTGCCTCTTGGCTAAAAAAGCGATGCCAGAAGTAGTAAGGCTCATGCTGACAGCTGTGACTGGCTACTGCGAGCTACTTCAGTACTCCTTGCCCTTGGCAAAGAACTTAGTGAGAGAACAATAAAACATATTGTTGTAAAACAGTAAAATGCACCCAGTTTGCCAGTTTGCATATTTCTCTGCAGCTACCCATAATACAGGTAGCTATGGGCACAGCTTGCAGCTTTGCCAGCCTAGTTGGCTTTGAACAAAAGTGTTTTGTTTCAGGCCATCCTATTGGGTGGGTTCCTGTGGGTATTTTGAGGAAGACTGGAAAAAGAGGGATTTTTTTTTTGAACAAATCATGAATTAATTTACCCCCTACAAAAATCTAAACAAAGGAAAACAGCCTTTGGGCAACATCTTTGCAGAAGAGCTGGCAGAAAGGAGGAAGAAAACATTTGCCATAGCAGTTAGGAGAGAATACTTGTTTGGCTGGGTTTTCTTTCTATCATTCACTGAAAGCCTCCTTTGGACTTAACGCTTGTGTTTGGTGGTACAAAGCTCGGTCTGTGCACCACGGCAGCCCTCCTTCCTGGAGCCTCAGCCCACCAGCACAGCATAAACTTCCATTCACAGCAAACGTCTAGAATACCTTGGCTATGCTGGCAGAAAAAGTGAGCTGATGCCAACTGAGCTGCAGCCATAAAAAAAGTAGACAAAAATAACTTGCAATTCAGAGTCGGCAAATAAGTAATCATTTTTATTTGCCTCTAAAACAAAAGCATGCCTATTTTAAATTATATTTTTCTGCTTTCCTGAAGACATCAGCGTTCTGTCTCATCTAAATGTTCGCAGGGCATTACCAAACCCCATCCTCGGCATTGCACATTTTAAAGCTTTGTTATATCTACGTCATTCTGGCCAGCGTGACTAGATTATGGAGATTGCTTATCTCTGTGTCACCTAGAGGTTAGCACAGAGGTGCGTGTGCAGTATCTGCTGGATAGCTATCTGTTGCATCAATGAATTTCAAGTACTATTTCATACCAGCAATATAATATTAATAAAAAGATCTTTTGAAATGAAATTAATGAAGGTAGTAAGTGATAATGTTATGTATCTTTTAGAAGTGCCCAGCCTAGGTAAATGTGTAATCTTTGCAGATTATCAGCATCAGCACCCCAGCAAACGTCATGCTTACACATATAAGGCAATCTGTTCTTTCTTAATCACATTTCAGTTTCTCTGTAAATTACCAAAAATGGACTCTATTTTTTCAAAACATCATTTTTTAAATTGTATTTATTTTAGGATAAAAATTGAATGCAATGGAAGATAACTTTTAAAGGAAATAAAATTAACATTAGTTCATATATAACTATATTCAAGGAACTGATTTTGTGTGTGTTTGTATTGCTTATAAATAAATCGGCCATCCAGTGATTAAACAGTAAATTCCAATGAAGCAGTATGTGGCCTGCTTTAATGACAGCTACTATAGGTATAAGAAACATCCCACAGCAAAAAACAGGAGATAATCACAAAGGTTCTTTTCTTCTTTCTGTCATCTTTTCTCTCTCTCCTCGCTCATCCTAAGAGATTATTTATGGAGGTTTAAGAGACAAAAGTTATCCAAAATTCATGTTAGCATATAAAATCCTGCTTACAATAGTCATGTACAACAAAGTCATTTCCAGCACATGTTTGGAAGAATGTGCCATCTTCTCTGGTACCCGCATTGAATGTGCCGTCTGTATGATAAACAGTACAAACTCAAACAAAAAGCTAACGCTATGGAAATCCCATAGCTGGAGAATATTGGTAATTGCAGACTGGAAAATTGATAGTTCTCTGCTGTTAACATATTGAAGTAGGTACAGTAATGTACACACTTAAGACAAAACAATGCAAGAAATTGTCTAGCACAAAACACAGAAGAATAGAACTTGTTCCTGAGCACACACAGACACACACGCACACACATAAGCAACAAAAGAAAGACTGGACAGATGAAGAACAAAATATTTTTTAAAATGCATCTGTTTCCACATTTTGGTGATTGTAAGTTGAGCTGCAATAAACAGTCTAGTGCAAGTGTTGGATTAACAAGCTGTGCTATATGTACACCATGGAATACCATTCAGCCATTTTTTAAAATGGAGACTTTACAGCCTTTGTATTAACCTGGATGGAAGTGGAACACATTATTCTTAGTAAAGCATCACAAGAATGGACAAGCATTGATCCCATGTACTCAATTTTGATATGAGGACAATTAATGACAATTAATAACATGGTGGGGGAAGGAGAGAGCAGAGAGAGAAAGAATGAGAGAGGGGTAGGGAAAGGAAGAGCAGAGAGAGGAAAGGAGCGAGGGGAGGGGATCTGGGTGTGTGCTACACCTTTTGGGGGGCAAAACCTAACAAATGCAATCAGTGTAACCTGGTTTCTTGTACCCTCATGAATCCCAAACAATAAAAAAAAAAATGTATTTGCCTAAGTTTCATCTCACTGGGGAAGAATTGACATCCAAGGATAGTACTATAATGTAGTTATACCTGAACAGTTAATTAATGTGCAGCTACTATTTGGTTGGCATGTACTATGGACTAAATGTATGTGTCTCCCCAAAGCTCCTATGTCGAATGTGATGCTATTTGGAAGTGAGGCCTTTGGAAGTTTCTTAGTGGTAGATTAGGTCATGAGGATTGGGCCCTCATGATGACGCTAATACTCTGAAGGAAATTGTGCTAAAAAGGGGAATGGGCCAGGTACTGAAAAGACAAATTCTGCACGATTTCACTTACATCCAATCTTTAAAAGTCAACCTTGTAGAAATAGAAAATAGAGAGGTTGTTACTAGAGGCTAGAAGAGGTGGGAGAGAGAGTGAAGATGGGATGGGAAAAAAGGACAGGTTGTAAAAAAGATAGAAAATTTCACTTAGGCTGGAGCAATACTTTCAGGGATCTATTGCACTCGATGGTAACCACAGTTTCTAGTACTGTATTGTGTATTTCAAAATTGCTAAAAGAAAAGATTTTAAGCATTCGCACCACCAAATAAAGGATAAGTCAGTGAGTGATAGATAGGGATAGATGGATACATTAATCAGTTGGATTTAATCCTTCTACAATGTATATGTAGATCAAAAGATCACATTGTATGCCGTAAATATATAAAACTATTATTTATCAATTAAAAAATGAAAAAAAAAAGAAAATTAGATGAAACAAAACAAAGAGGAGACACAAAGCTCTCTCTCGGCTCTCTATCACATGAAGGTACACCAAGAAGGTGGCCATTCTGTGAACCAAGAAGAGAGGCTTCCCCAAAAACATGTTTACAGATGCCTCAATCTTGGACTTCTCAGAGTCCAGAACTGTGAGAGATAAATATTTGTTGTTTCAGCCACCCAGTCTAGTATGTTCCAGTAGCCCACACTGATGAAGACAACATGCAAACACATACTTTGGCTTACTATTAAGAAATGTTCCATTGTTTGAATTAAGTTCAATACAAAATTGTTTGAAAATTTCCAATTTGAACCAACAACAGAAACGAATGACTGAGTAGACTTTTAAGAAAGGACTCTGATCTCTGTAGGATCCAATTGATAATTTCAGTAACAACGCTAGAGCTCAGAGTGGGAAACACAGTCAACCCCTGCCAGTGAGTGTCTTGACATCATGCTAGGCCACTGGTATCTCTCAATTCTTCTTCTCTCTGATCCCTATCTTTGCACTGCCTTGACCCAGGTGCTTTACCTCTTTCATTTGCTGCATTATGATGCAAATTATTTAAATATGAAAAATCTCTGATACCCTTGGATATCAATTTTATACTTATTTTCCTTTCCCATATTCCATCATAATATCCCATATATTTGCTTATTGTGGAAGTATCTCTTCTTTTCATTATGTAAGTGTCACTTGGAGTCATCTTTCCATTATTTCTTCTAGATGTTTGGCCTTTTTAGTGAAAAGGAGCAAATAAAAGCTTTGGTATTAGAAAGACATGAGTTTGAATGTCAACTCTCCCCCATACTAACTGTGAGATCATTCTAATTCTCTCATCTGTTAAGTGGGAATAATAAATTAAACTGGAAAGTGAACGTATAAAATTCCTAGACTGCTGCCAGATAGAGAAAAAGCTTCAAGTAAGTGTTCCGTAGTAGCAGTAGTGGTATTACTATTTTATCAACTCTCAAGATATTTTATCAACTCTCTGGGCCAAAATAACTATGTGAATCATACTCATTACTTATTATTGAAACCAAATAATTGTGAGAAATGAAAAAAAACAAGCAATAACATGGCTTATCAACTATGTTGGTGTTCATTCTTTCTTACAAAAACAAGGGTAACCTCATGTTGTAGACCATGGGAATTTAGGGAATATCAGTCATTCTAGATGAAGAATTCACCTTGGCTTATGAGAGGAGTTGGAGCCAAGTACATACATTCAAGGGAATTTTAGAGAATTATTAGCTCCACAATTAGATTATACTCTATTCCTTAGAACATCTTATGGGTTGGATGAGAAGCAGCTAGTGAAAGTTTTAAAAGAAGACATCATGAGGTCACATTTTTAGTAGAGACTGATATACCATCTCCCTTACTCTTTCATCTCTCTGTTTAGAACAGAATATTGCTGCTTCTTCAAAGTAGGCATTGGAAAACACCAATGCATCATATTCCTTCTGATGGGTACACTGATTAATGGTTCCCTTTAGAGGGGTGAGCAAATACATATATGAGGTAGTATAATATTTTGAAATATTCATATATTTTCCCGATACTTTCTTTTCTTTTTTGGCCTTTAGAAGAATCAAAAGCTAGGCATTTATGACCTCAACAGAAAAATAATGCAAAAGAAAGAACTTGACATTGGAATTTTTACCTGGCTATTAAGTTTAAAAAGTTAAGAGCACAAACAGAACAGTTAAGATCCTACGGTGCATCTTAGAAGGGTACAGGCGAACCTTACTAAATGCAGAATACAAATGTCTTCATACAATAACAAAGAAAATGCCATGAAGGCTATGTTAATCAGTTTGATGAAAATAGTTCAGATTGTATATGAAACCAGCACATTGTACGCCTTGATTGCACTAATGCACACAGCTACGATTTAATAATAAAAACAATAAAAAAAATTGCAAAAAAAAAAAAAGATTCGTGGGCCCATACTATAAAAGAGACTCTGGATAATAATACATTACATAAGTGAAGTGCACAACGCTAAGACTGGATAAGGTGCCTGAGGGAAGAAAAAGGGAGAAATGGGAAACTTTGACTTTTGTTACCTCCCGAGAAAGGAGAATGTCCAATGTTTCACCCAATCCCAGATTGATTTCCTGCATTAGAGCGTAAGAATCCCTGAATGGTTCTGCAGGATTCTAATAGCAGAGGAATTAGGTGCCTCAATTTCTAGGGTGGGCCCTGGTTGCACAGGAAGACTCCAGCATACAAGTGAGTTAGAGAGGTATGTCAGTCACTTCCCAGAGTTTCCTCATCACCTCATGGAGTTCCCTGTGCCAGGAGTATTGGGCATCAGTGAAGGGAGACGGATATGAAAAGTGGTTATGGATAGCACCAGGTTACTTGCCATGGTAAGTAATCTTACTCACGTTGTAGGGGGAGCAGACAATTCCTAAACTTTCACGTAGGAGAAACAAGAAGCTAAGGGACTAAGATCTGGGAGCCATCGTCGAGTCATAAATAAGGGAAGACTTGGTAGACGTTTTGTGGGCTGCCGAGGAACAGAGGGAAATATGGTCATTTTTAATGGGGGTCTCTCCCCACTTCCCATTCCTGCTACACTGACATGAGACACAACCTCTGGAATTTAACCATCACTTCCAAAAAAAAAGATGAGAATCTAAATTGACTGAGATTGACATTCTGCTAGGAAAAGAGGAAGCTCAAATCAGATTTAGATTGGATTACAGAAAAATATGCAGTTTTTTTGAGTACACTTTGAGGTCTAAAATTGACACTTGTAACCCTATGTAGTATAACCTGTATGAAAGGAACAGAAACATGTCCTAGAAAACATTCATTTTATAAATGTAAATATCATCTGTAGGTTCATTTGCTAACTGGTCTTACCTGGAACATTCAGTGCTGAAGTTAGAGTGACTTCATAAAAGTTTAAAAGTGGTTAGCAGGGAATTGCTGGAGTTCTGGTATGAATTATTCTAGTTTGAGGTTGTGTAACCCTACACAAGATTTCTTTTTCAACTTTTTTGTGCCTTCTAATCTACAAAATGGAAATATCAATGATTTATATACATCATAAGATTGTGGTAAAGGTTAACTTAGATATTAAGTAAAGTACTCACACAGTATTAAGATTCAGTAAATGTTAGCCAAAATAAATACTATAAATGCTACTTTAACTATGTGATTGTAAGAATAATCAGCAATGAATAAAACATACCTAGAGCAAAGCTTAGAGTTAAAACCAAATAAAGTTGACTAGAGGTCTATGAATGCTTTTAATAACACACGTTTGCTTTTATAGGACCTATAGGTAAGTACCTGACATGAGTGACATAATCATGTTCATATGACCAAATTAAATATTTGCAGTTTATTTTTTGTCTCTGATACTTTTTCAACATCTCGACTCACCATCAATTTGTATTTACATCTTATTATATACTGTTCAATACTTTTTAATAGATATTTATTTATTAAGACAATAGTCTCTTTGTGTCCCCAGCAGCCAGAATTTTCTTTTCCTGTCATTGTACTCATTTGCATTTTTAAAAATAATTTTATTAAATCATAAATGTGTACATTAGTGCAATCATGGGGCACAATGTGCTGACTTCATATACAATCTGAAATATTTTCATTGAACTGTTAAACATAGCCTTCATGGCATTTTCTTAATCACTATGTGAAGACATTGATATTCTACATTTATTAAG
>CAUYON010159062.1:0-12814 GCA_963573935.1 Arctocebus calabarensis | reverse complement strand
TTAGTCACCGTAGCCAAGATATGGACGCAACTCAAATGTCCATCCGCAGAAGAACAGGTGAAGAAAGTGAGGCATGTTCGTATATGGATTCTTATTCATTCAGAATATGGAATTGTTTCAAAAGAAGAGAATCTTGTTATTCGCGACCACATGGATGAACCGGGAGGACGTTATTGTGGTGAGAAAGGCAGACGCAGAAGGACAAATGCCCCGTGAGACACCTGCGTGACTGTATGAAACAGTCAGAGGCACAGGGGCAGTAACTGGAATGAAGTTGCCAGGGAAGTTGAGGAGAAGAGGAATGGGGAGTTGCTGTTCAATAGATATGAAATTTCAGTTATGCAATATAAATAACTTCTAGGGATCTTCTGTAAAACACACTGTAACTATAGCTAATAATATTGTACTTAAAAAGTGAGGAGGGTAGGTTTCATGCAAAGTGTTTTCACAATAACAACAAAAACAACACCAAAGAGGCTCAAGGAAACTTTTGGAGGTCTAGATACGTCTATTACCTTAATGGTGGTGATGGTTTCAGAAGCATAGGCCTATGTCTAAACTCATCAAATTGCATACATTATATGTCATTTTTAATATATCAATTATACTGCAGTATGAGGGTTTTAAGAATTCCATTGATTTCAGGCTTTCTTTCTTGTTATAGGACAGCAGTTAGTTTCTGAGCCACTATATCTTTTATTAGTCAGGAAAAAAAAAAAATACGTACATGTGGAAAGAATTCTGACCCAAAAGGATTATCAGGACAGGCTGACTCAACACTCCATGGTTTCACGAATTAGAACAGGTTAATCTTCTGATCTGCCTGAGTTGCTCACTTTTGAGTTGCTTTCATGCCCCTCTAGCGCACCTCTCAAGGTCACTCTCATTCTTGTGCTTTTTCTGTGATTTTTCCCAGCTGATTTACTATTTGCTCCACTGATATTTTGTGGTCTTGGCAAAATTTGAGTTTGTTTTAAATTCCCTGAAGTTAAAGAGAGAAAACTATCACAAGTCTTTTCCAGTTTTTTAGGGTGTTTAAATTTGAGGCAATAATCTCTTCCAGACTTTTCACAGAGCCAATAGTACCTGTATCTTTTTCTTTCTAAAGGGGCTACTTTCTCAGCTCCCCATAGCCAGTAACTGATATTGATAAACAAAAGGCCTTACAATTTGTCATCAGCAGTTGACCACATAGTATATCTTTATAATTGAAATGACTTTCAAGATTAAGTGAAATATTGCTCCCAGTTTTAAGATACCAAGGTAAAGAAAATTTAGGGAATTGTGAAGAAGTACCAGTTCAAGGGTGGCACCTGTGTCTCCCAAGTAGGGCGCTGGCCCCAAATACCGAAGTGGCGGGTTCAAACCCAGCCTCGGCCAAACTGCAAAACAGAAAAATAGCCGGGCATTGTGGCGGGTGCCTGTAGTCCCAGCTACTCGGGAGGCTGAGGCAAGAGAATCGCCTAGGCCCAGGCGTTGGAGGTTGCTGTGAGCTGTGTGACGCCACGGCACTCTACCGAGGGTGATAAAGTGAAACTCTGTCTCTACAAAAAAAAAAAAAAGTACCAGCTCAGAATGTGAATACAGGAAAAGCAATAAATCTGAACCATAACAGGGGCTCTCACTGACCTTGGACAGATCGCTTCATTCAATTGCCATCTCTTAGTTTCCCTCTTTAAAATGATTATAATACTGATGTCTCTTGAAGATGGCAAAAGAATTGCCCGGTTGTCAAGTTGTGAAGCACTGAGGAAATTCAAACCCTTACTCTGAAAAAAAGAGTGCGTCTACGATGTAAACACAGACTGCACCTTTGCCTGTCTTATTTTGTTTATATTCCAACACTGTCTGGGGACATTTGACAGCCCAGAAACCTAAAGGAAACAGACATGGGACAGATGGGACAGTATGTCCAGACTCTCCATGTTTGAAACTCCTTCCTACAATATGATCCCTCTTCCTCTGGGAGACATTAACCATATGCCAACTGCTGTCTAGAAAACAGAAATTAAAACTATGTCCCCTAACCTCTATAAAGGGAAATCCTTTTATATTTCCTTCGGATAGTATAAAGAACTATTTCCTTCAAGGTACATTTCACCAATAAGATCCTTAAAATAAGAAACCATGTTTACACATCTTGTGTACCCCATAGTAACCCAGACAGGTCTCACATATGATAGGGGACCCAGAAATGTTTGCTCTCTCTGCTTAGAGCTAAAAATGGAAGGTAAGTCCAGATCTCTGCTCTCAAAGAACAACTCACACTAGTAAACCTTCTTGGAAAACCCAACCCGAGGTGCTACAACAAACACACGTCTACTATACATGAGAACCCAGAGTAAGCGAGCGATCATCAAAGGACCGTCAAAAGGAAAGTGACAGTTTAGCCTCAAATAAGAACTTGACAAAAAACAAGAACAAACAGGTGGAGAGGACAATACAGAAAAAACATGATACATACAAGGTTCAACGAGTAGAACAATGTGTCATTTGTGGAGCAGGACACAAGAGCGGTGGAAGGTGAGGCTGGAAACATATGGGGGGCGGTTTGTACAAGCCAAAGAATTTGCATTCCATCCTCTAGACCAGTGGTCTCCAAAGTGGGGTGTACTCATCCAAGAGCCTGGCCATAATAATCTAGGGAAAATCAGAATGTTTATAATTAACTTCTCTCCTCCTTTTTGATTTTTTAGATTTTGTTTGTTTGTTTGTTTTAGAAACAGAGCCTCACTTTGTCACCCTCAGTAGAGTGCCTGGCATCACAGCTCACAGCAACCTCCAGCTCTTGAGCTTAGGCAATTCTCTTGCCTCAGCCTCCTGAGTAGCTGGGACTACAGGCCCCGCCTCAACACTATTTTTTGTTGGAGTTTAGCCGGGGCCAGGTTCAAACCTGCCACCCTATATGGTGCTGGTGCTCTACTCACTGAGCCACAGGTCCCACCCATTTTTAGATGATTTTTAACAGATATATAACAGTTGTACATATTTTGGATGTACATTTGTTATTTTGATACAAGTATGCAATGTGTCAGGATTGAATCAAGGTTACAGAGATCCATCACTTCAAACATTTGTCTTTTCTTTGCATTGCACACATTGCAATTATTCTCTTCCAGCTATTTTGAAATATACAATAAATTATTATTAACTATAATCTCCCTACTGTACTATAAAATACTACAATTTATCTCTTCCATTGCATTTTTATACTCATTAACAAACCTCTTTTTAGGCTCAGTGCCAGCCGCAGACACCACAGCTGGCAGGTTCAAATCCAGCCCAGGCCTACCAAACAACCATGACAACTACAACCAGAAAAATAGCCAGCATGTGGCAGGCACCTGTAGTCACAGCTACTTGGGAGGCTGAGGCAAGAGAATTGCTTAAGCCCAAGAGTTTGAGGTTCCTGTGAGCTGTGACGCCACAGCCCTCTCCCCAGGGTGACAGCTTGAGACTGTCTCAAAAGAGAGAAACAACTCTTTTTAACCAGGTGTGGTGGCTCACACTTGTAATCCTAGCACTCTGGGAGCCGAGGCAGGTGGATTGCCTAAGCTCACAGGTTACAGCCCAGCCTGAGCCAGAGAGAGACCTTTTCTCTAAAAATAATCAGGCCTGTGGCAGGCACCTGTAGTCCCAGCTACTCGGGAGGCTGAGGCAAGAGAATCACCTAAGCCCAAGAGTTGGAGGGTGCTGTGAGCTATGACGTCAAGAGCAACATAGCAAGACTCTGTCTCAGAAAAAAAACAAACTCTTTGGAGTGGCTCCTATGGCTCAGCGAGTAGGGTGCCAGCCCCATATACCGAAGGTGGCGGGTTCAAGCCCAGCCTCGGCCGAACTGCAAAACAAAAAAATAGTCGGGCGCTGTGGCGGGTGCCTGTAGTCCCAGCTACTCGGGAGGCTGAGGCAAGAGAATCGCTTAAGCCCAAGAGCTGGAGTTTGCTGTGAGCAGTGTGACGCCAGGGCACTCTACCCAGGGCGATAAAGTGAGACTCTGTCTCTACAAAAAAAAAAAACAAAAAAACTCCTTGTATCCCTCCCTGTCCACTACCCTTCCCAGCCTCCTATTACCACCATTCAACTCTCTACTGCCAGGACATCCACTTCTTTAGCTCCCACACATGAGTGAGAACGCACAATATTTTTCTTTCTGTGCCTGGCTTATTCCACTTAACGCCGCCTCCAGTTTCGTGCAGGTTGCTGCAAATGACAGACTTCCATATTTCTTATGGCTGAAGAAAATTCCATTGTGTGTGTGTGCGTAATATGTTATATATGTGTGTGTATATGCACACCACATTTTCTTTATCCTTCCAGCCACGTGCAAATCTCTCTTCCATACACTGATTTCTATATGTTTATACCCAGCAGCGGGATTGCTGGATCCTATGGCAGATCTGTTTTTAGTTTTTTGAGGAATTTGTATGCTGTTTCTGTTGTGGCTGTTTTAATCTGCATTCCCACCAACGGAGTCTAAGAGTTCCTTTTTCTCTTACCAGCATTTGTTACTTTTTGTCTTTTTGGCCAGGGCAAGGTAACTTCTGACTGTGACTTGCCTTCCTCAGATGGTTCCTGATATTGAGCCTTTTTCATACACCTCATGGCCCTTTCCCTGTCTTCTTTAGAGAAACGTCTATTCAAGTCTTTTATTCATTTTTTTAGCTAGATTATTTGGGGGTTTTGCTATTGAATTGTTTGGGTTCCTTACATATTCTGGTTATTTGTTGTTGGATTATTCATCCTTTTGAGTTCTAAGTGTTTACTGTTTGTAGTGTGTGTGAGAGAAAGAAGGTGCGTATGTAATTCATAAAGAAATATATGTACGCAGTGGGTGTGCTGAGGGTTCAGAAAACAATACCCCAGGGTGTGGCATTTCCACCTGCTGAGTGCTGTGAGCTGAAGGAGAATGGAAGGCCTCAGAACAAAGTCTCTCTGACCGTCTCCTGCTCTCCTGTCTTCCATCCCTCTTTCTCTCTCAAAGTAAGGCCTAGAAATCTGAATTCCTCTTCCAAAGGTAAGCCATACACCCTGAACACCTATCCTCTGAAGGAAACCCTAAACACTAGGAAGGTTACTTCTCCCTTTCCTCTCACTGCAGACGCATCTGCCCATCTCTAGGACCGGCGGGAGGAAGGAATGCTATGCAAGGAGGCTAAAGAAGAATCTGAACAGACAAGCCTTGCTGGGTTTTCCCCCAGGCAGCTGCCATCGGTTCATCCACAATGTCCATTCATACTCGACACAGCTGTCCATTCTTCATTGAATCTAGGGTCTTTGGGTCTCCATTTCTGATGGCTCCCATGTCATGTAAAACTTTCATTGAATTGGTTATCCTTTTTTCTTGTTAACCTGTTTTTCTTATAGGAATGTTGGCTATGACCCTTACGATGAATGAGGAAAGATATCACAGCTTTTTATTTTTTTATTTTTTATTAAATCATAGCTGCGTACATTAGTGCAATCAAGGGGTACGATGTGCTGGTTTCATATACAATCTGAAATGTTTTCATCAAACCGTTTAACATACCCTTCATGCCATTTTCTTAGTTATTGTATGAAGACATTTGTATTCTGCATTTAGTAAGTTCCACCTGTACCCTTCTAAGGTGCACCATAAGCTTGGCCCCACCAATTACCCTCCCACCATCCCAACCTCCCCCCCTTCCCATATTCTTGTGATATATTTGGGTTATAGCCTTCATATGAAACCTTTAAATTAGTTTCATAGTACAGCTGAGTACATTGGATACTTTTTCTTCCATTCTTGAGATATATATATATATACTCCCTGGCTTCTATAATCACAGATTAAATTTACCTGTTTGAGAATTTTAAACATATATATATGTGTGTTTAAAGAATGTCAATACAATGAAAACCTTTGTATTATGTGCCCAATTCTACTCCCTTCTCAAACTCCATGTTCATAATTGTTAATTATTCTCTTTAGTATCTTTATTGTTTTACCATGTTTTTGTACCTCTGAGCATTATATAGTTTTGCATGTTTCTGAGAGACCCAAATGGAATCACACAATCATACAGGAATTCCTGTATTCATGTAGCTGAAATTCATTAAATTCCAAATCCTTATGCATGTACTCAACACATTTGATTATATCACTAGTTATCTACCATCCTATCAATAAACATTCAGATTTTCAGATTTTTTTGTTATCACTAACAGGACTGTTGTGAAAAAGATCTACAAGTCTTTGCTGTGATGTGTAGGACTTTTTTTTTTTTAAAGAAACATGCTAGAATGGCATTTCAGGACACAGGGAATGGATTGCTTTATTACTCAAAATGTTTTCCAAAGTGGTTGCTCTAATATAGATTGCATCAGCAGAATATGTAATTGAATGGTGTCAAATACTTTCAAATTCTAACATATCACCAATTTAGAGGGTGCAAAATGGTATCTCACTGTGGTTCTAATTTGTTTCATGAATCCAAATGATAATGAGCGTATTTTCATCCGTTTATTATTGGCTATTTTATTTGCTTTTACATGAGTACCTATTTTCCTATTGGATTGTTAAAATTTTTAACAAGAATTTTGATGGAATGAAATGCACAGTTTATACAGCTAAATCCATTTTTACAAGGTATTCATGCCTATAACTCACCCCCCATCCGGGTAGAAACTATTTCCTCACCTTGAAAGTTTCCTTGCTCTATTTCTCATCTGATCCCCCACTTTCCAGAAGCAATCACTAGTCTGGTTTCTAACATCACAGATTAACTTTACCTGTAAGAGAATTTTATATAAGCAAAATCATATGATATGTACTTTTTTGTGTTTGGCTTTTTTCGCTCAGCTGTATTTTTTGAGATTCATTAATGTTGTATTCTTAGAGAAGTTTACTTTTTTATTGCTAAGTAGTCTGTTTATTCACCTGTATAAACACTTGAGCTATTATGCATAAAGTTGCTAGGAATATCCTCATATAAGCTTTTGATAGATAATAAGTGACCTTCTCTGCTAATTCTTACATGTGGGCCAATCTTAAGTTGTTTTCAACTGAGTGATTATTTTCTGCATGACAGGCTATGTGTTCTTGCTTCTTTGCATGCTTGGTCATCTTTAATCGGATGCCAGAAATCACAAATGTCACCTTGTTGGAAGATGAAAAACTCTATTCCTATAGATTTTCTTGAGCTTTGTTCTATGCAGTTAAGTTACTTGAAAGAATTTGCTCCTTGGGGGGGGTCTTACTTTCATGATTTGTTAGGCAGTTCTGGAACAGTGCCCAGTCTAAGGCTGATAATCTTCACTACTGAGACAAGATCTTCCTGAGTACTTTACCAGTGCCCTGTGCACTGTGAGTTTTTCCAGTCCAGTTGGTAGGAAAAGGCATTGTTTCCAGCCATGCATGAGCACCAGTCTCTGTTCCATCTTACTCTTTTTAGATGGTTCTTTTTTGGGTGTTTCTCTACACTGTAGTGCCGAATTCCCACAAGGCACCCTCCTCAGATCCCCTGATTCTCTCCCCTTCTGTGTAGCTCTCCCTTGTTCTGTCCTGTGAACTCCAGCTGCCTTGGTCTCCCTGGACTCTCAGCTGAATCTCCTTAACTAGGGAATCCCCTAGAAACTCTTCCAAGGCTGTGCACTGGGGCAATTGTAGGACTCACCTTTGTTTATCTCTCAGCTCTCAGAAGTCACCATCATTCAGTGCCTGATGTCCAGTATTTTAAAAACTGTTCTTCCATGTATTTTATTTCAGGCATGGGAGACATCCGGTCCCTGTTACTCTACTTTAGCCACACAGCACCAATATTTTGGGGGGTTTTTGTTTGTTTGTTTTGTTTTTGCATTGAACTGAGGGGACTCTGGGAGTACTACACCAACTCTGCATAGAGAGACAAAGGTGCACTGCCTTCCCAACGATCCTCACAGGCCTTTATTGAAATCTCAGTCATGACAAAGTCCAGCATCATGGAAGGCTTCAAAGAGAGAGTAAAGATTAAAAAACAAGGAGTTTATCTTTAGCCTTATGATTTAACTCTTAATACATTCTGTACACTGCACTTCCATCTTGTCTTTTTCTTATCATTTATCACTTTTTTCTTATCATATTTATCACTAAATATGATGTAGGGCTGAGACTATATGCTATATCTAGTGAATATTGTTTTTAGTACTCAGGGCCAGCAGTGATGATTGGGAGAACCAATATTTTGAATAACACAGTTGTCTAGAACTTTGGGAGGTTGTTTTTTTTCCAGGGTAAGGAGGCCATTGTTAAATTTAGTAATTTAGAAGAAATAGCTAATGAGGATAAGAGACAGAAAGAGAGGCAGCATGACACTGAATCGCATCATTCCTCAGACAAATCAGGGCAAGGAACATTTCTAAGGGTCCTCTCTTCTCCCTGATTGTCTCAATCAGGAAAATGTCCTGCTCAGCACCTGCTAGCATGAGCTTGTGTTGTAGTCCCCATTAAGGTTTGGGGGCTTGGAGAGGATCCATTGTTAACAGGAGGAAGTGGGGTTGGAAAAAGAATGATTCTCATTGAAGCTGGATAAATGTTAAAGTTTTGTCTTCAGGGGTTAACCTCTCTGGACACCTGAATATTTGTGCCAGTGTTTTCACATAGGAGTGGTTTGCACATGCACCACAACAGAATTGGTGGTGGTTCCCCCTGTTTTACAATGAAATAGTCTGGAATGATCATGGTGGTTATTTGGGAGGAACGTTCTTCCACATCAGATGTGTTTGAGGGGAGTCCATGTTATGCTGGAGAGCAGAAGAGCAGTGTCCTCTCAGGAAGAGCCTCCCAGAGCTGAGCCGGCTGGTGCAGGCCAGCTTTGTAAAATGGCCTCAGGAGCATCTTGCTGAGTGCATGAGGAATGTGTCAGCAACTCTTTAAAGTCCTGCCTCTGGGTCCCAAATCTCTGCACATTTCCCACTTCTGCTCCAACAATTCAGTCCCCCTCACTTCATTATGACAGCGTTGGAAATGTAGTGTCATTTGCAGTTTTCAGCTAGAGTTAAACCAATGACAAAAACATCCTAGAGCAAGGCATTTAAATCTGGGGCATTATAGCATGAAGGATGATGCATAACAGTTCTGGCAAAGTTGAGAGAACAGAACTGCACAGAGCTAATGCAGTGTTTGGAACTCCTGGAAACCTGGTTCTCTCTGAAGATCCTGTGTAATTATCCCCTTCTAGTCTCAAACTCCTGAACTCAAGCAATCAATCCACCCACCTCAGCCTCCCAGAGTGCTAGGAGTACAGTGAGCCGCCGTGCCCAGACTGTAATTTTCCCCTTGTAAATCACAGTATGGAACTAGTTGCTTCCTTGCCTTATAAAACACTTGGAGTGTTTTGTTTTGTTTTGTTTTGTTTTTAGTTTACTAACCTGAGAATAATCTTCAAAGGGTCAGGTATATTATAGCAAGCACATTTGAGGTCCAGGTTGATGGCAAACATTGGGCACCCACATCATTTGTTTTCCCTCCACATGGTTCCTGAGAGAGCCCAAGTAGGAGCCAGGTTCCAGGGACTGCAGAGAAAGAGCAGCCTGTACACTAATTGGTGTGCAGCTGGGAGCAGGTGACTTACAAGAGATCCACTGTGTCCTAACAGGCCTGAAGGTTTCTCGCAGACCCTGGCAAGGTGGTGCAGGCTATGGGTAGCCCGGCCTAAAAGCCAGTCGGCATTGAGACAACTGCTGATTAAAGAGTAGCATCCAGTTGAAAGGAGGGAAACAGAGTAGTTTTGATTTGCATTTCTCTGATGATTAGGTACAATGAGCATTTTCTCATATATTTGCTGGCCATACGTCTGTCTTCTTCAGAGAAGTTTCTATTTAAGTCTCCTGCCCACATAGAAATTGGGTTGTTTGCTATTTTCTTGTTGATTAACTTGAGTTCTCTGTAGATTCTAGTTATCAGCCCTTTGTCAGATCATAACATGCAAATATCCTTTCCCTTTCTGAAAGTTGTCTGTTTGCTTTAGTTTTTGTACCCTTAGCTGGACAGAAGCTTTTCGACTCGATCATGTCCAATTTATTTATTTTTGGTGTTGCTAGAATTGCCAAGGGGGTCTTCTTCATAAATTCTGTTCCCAGAACAATAACTTCAAGAGTTTTCCCAATACTTTCTTCTAGAATTTTTATTGTTTCATAACTTAAATTTAAATCTTTTATCCATTGAGAGTCAATAGCACACATCACAAAATCTCAAAGCTGCAGATGCTGGCATTGATGTGGGGAGAAATATTTTTACACTGCTGGTAGGACTGCAAAATAATACAGCTTCTATGAAAAGAAGTATGGAGTATCTTCAAGGAGCTAAAAGTAAATCTTTCATTTGATCCTGCAACCCCCTTACTAGGTATCTACCCAGAAGGAAAAAAAATCATTTTATTACAAGGACTAGAATGTGCACTAGAATGTTTATTGCACCTCAATTCACAATTCCCAAGACATGGAAGCAACCTAAGTGCCCATTAACCCATGAATGGATTAAGAAACTGTGATATATGCATACTATGGAATACTACTCAGTCGTAAAATAGATGGAGACTTTACAGTTTTTGTATTCACTTAGAGTTGAAACACATTCTTCTTAGTAAAGTATCACAAGAAAAGAAAAACAAGTAATATTATGAAACCAAAAGAAAAACAACTACATCCTTCAGTTCCTTTACTAGGTCTATATCCAGAAGACCAAAAATCACATTATAACAAAAATATTTGCACCAGAATGTTTATTGCAGCCCAATAATTGCTAAGTCATGGAAGAAGCCCAAGTGCCTATCAACCCATGAATGGATTAATAAATTGTGGTATATGTACACCATGGAATATTATACAGCCTTAAAGAAAGCTGGAGACTTATTTACCTCTTTCATGTTTACATGGATGGAGCTAAAACATATTCTTCTTAGCAAAGTATCTCAAGAATGGAAGAAAAAGTATCCAATGTACTCAGCCGTACTATAAACCAATTTATAAGCACCCACACTTTCATATGAAAGCTATAACCCAACTAAAGCCCAAGAAGAAGGGGAAAGAGAAGAGGGAGGGGAGGTGAGGGGAGAGAATGGGTGGAGGCAGGGTAATTGGTGGGACCACACCTATGGTGCATTTTACAAGGGTACAAGTTAAACCTACTTAGTGTAGAATATAAATATCTTAACACAATTACCAAGAAAATGAGGTGAAGGCTATGTTAGCCAGTTTGATGAAAGTATTTTAAATTGTATATAAAACAAGCATAATGTACCCCATAATTGCATTAATGTACACAGCTATGATTTAATTAAGAAAAAAGAAAAGAAAAACAACTACATACTCTCATGAGAGAAAAACACAAGTATATTCAAGTGAGGAGAGATGGGAGGGGGGAAAAAAAGGAGGGAAGGAGACAGGTAAGCTCTCACCTAATTGTACAATGTAAGGGTATACAGCACACCCCCTGGGGGAAAGGCTTGGTTACAACTTGAACTTTACCTTAGAAATACATGCAGTATAACCTAATCATTTGTAACCTCATATTAACCTGAAATGAAAAAAAAAGGAGGGAAACAAATGAGAGAAGTGGAAATCAATCATCTGCTCTGTTTGCTTCATAAAAGAGGGGGAAAGAATTCCATTGAACCCTCTACCAGTGAAGAGTCTTTCCCACTTTCTGCAAATGCATCAAAATAGCCTCCCTTTGGTTCACCATATCCTGCTGTTGACCCTTCTAGTAGCACAGACTTTTCATGTCTGTTAAGTGCTATGGATTATCTATCTTTTCATATGATATTCCTGCCATACGAGTGATGGGCAAGCATCTCATACTTTATGTATATTTTATGCTTTAGTACCATCATTATATTAGAATATCATAGCAATCCTAAGAAGCTTATCCTACAGGTAGGTGTGCACTAAAGAATGGAAATTAAATTATTAAAAGCATTCTTTTTTAAAAAGAAGACCTAAAAGAATTTTCAAATTTTAAACACATTTTGGAAAGTAGATGGATAGAGAAGAGCCATCCACTTGTGTCAGGCTCATTAGTACCAACATTTACCTTCCTCTAAAAGAAAGGACAAAAAGATAAATATTGGCTCAGGCCACTAGGGAATTCTTTGCTTTTTTCCCCAGGTTTTATTCTTCTTCTTTTTTTTTTTTTCTTTTTCTTTTTTGGAAACCTGTGAAATTTTCCCTCAAAAACTTTCCATCCCAGTGTACTCTGTTTTATTTCTGCACACAAATACGTGTCCTTTTCTTTTTCATCTGCCTGTAACAAAAGAGGAAAAAGAATTTTCTCCTTTTTCCTCTGCATGCTCTTGCTCAATTCTTTCTTTCTTAATGTGCCAGGTATAGTGATAAACACTTCACATGGACTATTTCATTTAATCTACTTACAACCCTATCAGGTAATTATTATTCCCATTTTCCAGAAAACAAACTGAGATTCCAAGAACTCAAGCACCAAATGCATGAGGTCACACAGGGTGAAGTCATCATTTAAAACTCAGCAATTTGACTTCAAAGCCTATATTCTGAAAATGGCATACTGAAGTACGAAATTTTTCTGCAAAAATTGAGACTTATTTTCTTCCTTCATATTTATAATTTCTGCTCATTATGGGATGGACTTTTTGTTTGTTACAGATAGAAATTTTTATTCTGTTAGTGAAAAAAGAACAAATGCTATTTTTAAAATCTTTTCCTTCCATTCTTGAGATACTTTGCTAAGAAGAACATGTTCCAGCTCCATCCATGTAAACACAAAAGAGGTAAAGTCTCCATCTTTCTTTAAGGCTGCATAGTATTCCATGGTATACATGTACCACAATTTATTAATCCATTC